>WOGN01007421.1:0-11842 GCA_015342105.1 Leptinotarsa texana | reverse complement strand
ATATTTTTTTAGTTTTGCTAATATGCGCACTCAGTATTTTTGACCATTTAATAAATTTTGTTGTGAGTTACATTCGTTTAATAATCACCCGGTTATATATCTTGTAAAAAATATATAAATATGAAGAACTTACTGACGGGAGAATAAAATATAAAAAGATTCAAAAACAGATAGAAAAACATTGATAAAAACTTTGGCTGACAATGTCAAGTGGGAAAATTCTGAATGAATTTCGAATTACTAGATCTTTTATTTTCTTTATCATATTTCAGTAGGTACGTGTAAATTTTGCTAAGACTATCAATATCAGTTCGTTAATTCATTGAATGGGCAATCCCTGAAGACAAAACGTGAATAAGTACTTGATGAAAATAAAATAACCCAGTAAACGCGCAAGCGAGACACGAGTTGAATCACCTATTGGTGTGACACACAAGTCAACTTCCGTGTCGATGTTGGTGATTTGGCCAATCAACCGACAGCTGCGGTAGCAAAAATTTCGAAAACTATCCTGGAATGTCTTCGGAAAACGAATCCACATGTTTCTAAATATGATATGAAATCACGTAAATGAAGAAGGTCATTGTATTGACATTAATTCCACAAAAATACTAGCAACTGATCATAACAATTACAAAAGACTCTTTTCAGAGACGATCGTATCTCAAAATCACCTTCATGCTTTAATTTAAAAAATTTATCTATTTATCGTTTGATTTTCATGGAATTATTTTCCAGCAGCTTGACTGTAGGGTTTATTGTAGCTCACACCCGACCAAATAAACCCAGCTTCTTAAAGAAGCCGATTAGTTTATATGGTAACTGGTCTTTCAGGTAAGAGTACGGCTCTGCTGAACTCTAAAAACCGGCCCCTGCGGAGCAGGCTCAAGTGCTCTGCTGTTTCATCATTTTCCAAGCAGAAGTGACACACACTGTCTTCCGACAGTCCGAGTCTCTGCATATGAAGATTCTAATGACAGCGACCTGTAAAAAGGCCTGTTAGACAACAACAACTGTTTGTCATCAAGCTTCAAAGGGTGAATTAATCCTTGAAGATTCTGCCAGGAATCTAAAAATCTTCTTGGCATTCAGGTATTCAATGTTTGTTTGACAAAGCCTAAAGCGATGCCAAGAACAGGTTCTGGTCCGATGAAACTGCTTGCAGCACCCTCTTTTGCGAGGGAGTCAGCAGCCTCATTGTCTTCCAGGCCAGTATGGCCGGGAATCCAGACGATCTGTTGAGTCTTCCTATTGAGGAGAGTCATTTTTGGCAATTTGCTACCAATTTAGACGTTGCCAAGAGCTTCCAACGCCTCTTGACTGTCCGAGGATATTTCAATTGACTTGTGTATGAGTTTGGATTTCCCAATCTCTCCGCACACAATTTAATAGCGTAAATTTCCGCTTGAAATACATTCGCATAGGTTCCTAAGCAGGTTGATATCTCTGTCCTGGGGCTGCGACTGAAAACACCTGCACCAGAACCGAAATGTGTTTTTGATCCATCTGTGATCCAACAACTATCTGCTTTTAATATTTTCTTCTCCTACAAACAAGACTGGTAACTTCCCATCGTTTTTAATTTCATGATCGTGGATATGTTATTGAGAGTTGAAACAAAATCCTCTACCTTACATTTTTTGTGTCAAAAATCGAGAGTATATGATAATCTGACTCAATTTTTTGCTTCCAATTCGAGTCTGCACATGAACAGATTACCTATAGCCAGGGATCAATGGGTTTCCCATTGCCCTGCCTTCGTGCTGTCTGTAGAAACAGTTGTGTAAATGGAAACAATTTTGTTCCTTGCAAATTTTTGTTAGCTGTATGTAATCTTGGATCACTTCTCCACTGAGACCATCGATCCCCAGAAGATATCTCAAATATTCCATAGGATACATCAAATGATAGTGAAATATGTCAACATTACATCCTCCATTTCATCTATGAATTCATATGAATCAATGAACTGTTTTGTGAGATTGAGAGAGTCTCAAACTGTCTGGCTAGGCATTTAGCAATTTTAAAAGTAGGCAACTTATGGCGAAGGCAATTGGTCGCACCGACTTGCCAGGTTAGTAAATTCATGATAGATTGTATATTTCAGGAACTGTAAGACTATAAATCTGTAGACACATGTTCAAAGTCGATGCGATCTTCAGTGTGTTTTCACCTACAAAAGTATCGTAGGCAATGCGTTCTCTCATAGTTATCTGACTTGTCCAATTGTCCAATATCACAACCCTATTGCCTTTGTCTGCTTTTAGATGAAAAATATATTTCTCTCTCAATCTTCTGATAGTTTCTTTTTCTTTCCACTCGAAACCATTGAAAGTGAATGTGTACCTGATAGATATGAATCGAGAAACGTTCTAGAGTCAGGAATCAGTCAACTCCATCTTTTGAAGACAAAACTTGGTTGGTTAAACGCGCGCCAAGAAAATTGTTGCAGTTTTTGTGGTCTAGTGTTATGGTGTTCTGATGGTCTTCATCATCGCATTTCCACAAAACAGATCACAAAACCGAATTTCATTATACAATAGCTTTTCCATAAACAGTTCAGTGGAAGCATCATAATCTGAAACAGTTTTAGTCATTATATGATGATGCTACCGTGGTTAGCGAAACGCCCTTCAAGAGACCGATTTTTTTTTCTGGTGTGAAGAAGGGTTGTCAATGGAATCACTTTACGCCAGAGATTCCAATTCTATCCATGGCTTTCAGAATGGTCATGAAATAAATTATATAAATATTGCTTGATATTTTTAGTATTCAATAAACGATTTTGAAACCTTGGAAAAACTATGATCTAAGAACTTTGAGTAGCGTCAAAGAACCATTGATCACATTTTATCAAACCACTTCCTCAAAAATAATAATAATAAAAATAATAAACAGCTTTATTTTATAGTAGATTACAAACTTTCATTGCTAAAGGTCGGTAACATAGAATGAAATGGCGTCAAACAAGGAGGTTCAGATTTTGTTGTTATAACTATTTTCAAATTCATGTTCCAGTGAGATATGCGTTTAAATCTAGGATTTTAAAGTCTATGAGAAATTTTTTTATTTCTCTTTTGAAAACTCCAATTTTCTTAGTCCGTTTTATTCTCTTAGAAAGATAGTTGAAAAGCTTGATTGACATATACTGGGCGCTTTTTTCAGTTGCTGTTAGTCTGTGAAGGAGATACATATATTCCTTTTGTTCTAGTGGAATACTTATAGTATTGGTAGTCGAATTAATGATCATCTTATTGCTCTTTTTCGAACTATGAAGATTTTTTCGATATTTCTATTGCTACCCGAAAAAATAATTCCGTATCGAGCAACCTATTCGAAGTTAGCTGTATCCTCGTTGTGCAAATATTTTGATGATATTTCATATGATATCAATATGTCAATATGAGAAGACTAATTTAGATAGATTGAGCAAGTGTTGAGTACTTTCTATTTCTTTGGAGTTAAATAATGAGGTGGGGTTCACATTTTTATTATTTATTTATAAAAGGAATATATTATTTGGATTTTATCTGTTTCAAAATATCATTCAAGAATTGATTTACTTACTTGTAACCAGCCAGAACGTTCAATAAGGTACTTTTGCCAGCTCCTGAGGGACCCAAAATAGCCGTCAGTTGACCTGATTTGAATTCACCGCTAATACTCCGCAGGATAAGTTTCGATCCTGGAACAGAAAATGAAATGTTTTCAAATTCTTGATTCATCAGTCAATGAAACCAGTGAACTAAAATATCAGTCTGTTTTATTATAACCAAGTTAACAAGGAATTGTCTTATTTTAATTGTTACTGAAAGTATTTATTTGACTCATATTTTATTATTCATCCTACTTTCATCAGGTCATGAAAATAAACGAGACTCTTGAAGTCAGATTCATTTTTGAAAATTATTATTCAATCTTATTTCAAAAGATTCTTGATATATACTCGCTCGAAGAGATTTACGACCCTGGCGTCTAGCCCGCGGATAACGCACACATTTCTTGCTAATTGAATAATATATTATCACTCAATATGTTATTATAAAGTTATCAGCCAATTTATTGAAAGCTGAATCATAATATGAACTAAAACGGAGCCAATGCATTTTTATATAAAGGAATTGAAACCGTTTATCAATTGAACTTGACTGCTTTGACCCGAATTAAAGTGTGGAGTGTGCAGAAGTAGTAAATTCGTTATGGTTACTATCCAAGGTCAAGGTTATTGGTGCCTCAAGTGTTCAAATAGGTTTTCGCGGTGGACAATTTTATGTAGTATAGTCCGGGTTGAACCAGTTTTCAACTTTTTGACGTTTCAATTTCTGCTTTGAAGCCATTTTCATTAACCACTTGAAACAGAAGTTACATAGCTCGACGACGGGGTCGTAATCTACCTGACCCCCAGGTCTCGTCACTGGCTTTGTTCAGTTCCAAGTGGACATTGATTACCTTGTTGTTCGGGTCCAGTATTTTTGCTCCTGGACAGGTATAGAGTACCTATGAAAACCTGTGAGACCCACACCCCAAATCGGTACGACCAATGAGCCTCACATCCTTCCTGCTGAAAGGACTTGAGAGGATACTGGATGAACATATCAGGAGGGTAGCATTATATGCATTTCCCCTGAATAACCACCAGTATGCTTATCAAACCGGCAAATCGACAGATTCAGCATCAAACACAACCTCGTTGAGAAAATCTCCCAATACCCTGACAACAAGGAGATTGCGGGTGCTGTATTTCTTAATATTGAAGGAGCATTCGAGAATGCACTACCTAAATCTATAGGATTTTCTCTGGTCTGGATTCCTGGTCATACTGGCCTGGAAGGCAATGAAGCTGTCAATGTCATTTGAATCATCATATGCAGAGACTTGGACTGTTGGAAGACATGTGTGTCGCCTCTGTCTGGAAAATGATGAAACAGCAGAGCATATACTTTGTGCCTGCCCCGCTGGGTACCGAATCAGGTTCTTAGAATTCGGCAGATCCGTACTCTCACCATCTGACCTGAAAGACCACTCACCACATAAACTAATCGGCCGAGTGTGAATAGGTGTGAGCCACAATGAACCCTTGTGGGTTGCGGTTTTGGTGACGTATGTATGTGAATGCAGTGCATCGTTGTTATTTCATCTGTTCAACAGATAAAAATGCAAGCGAGACATAAGTGGAACCACCTATTGGTGTGACAGCCAAGTCAACTTCCTTAGTTTCAATGTCAGTGTTGGTGGTTTGACCAATCAACCGACAACTGCGGTAGCAGAAATTCCAGAAGATATCTTGGAATGCTTTCGGAAAACGAATCCACATGTTTCTAAAAATGATATGAAATCATTAAATAAAGAAGTTCATTGTATGGACATTGATTCCACAAAAATACCATAACAATTACAAAAGACTCTTTTCAGATATGGCCTTCATCTCACAATCACCTTCATCCTTTAATAAAAAAAAACTTATCTATTTATTGTTTGATTTTCATGAAATTATTTTCCAGTATCTTGACTGCATTATTAGTGAAACAAACTGAAGTGATAAAAACAACTGAAAGAGACACATTTCAATTACTTGCTCTTGAGTGAACCCCAAAAGCATATTCATCCCACCTACTTTTTTACATGAAGTCATGATGAATCATCGTTACCATCTTCAATTACCGGTCATTTTCCACTGATATTGTGCATTTCAATGTTTTCATTGAAACATAATAATTTTCAATGGTAGGAAGTCGCTTATCTGATGAATTACTGCTAATTACACTAATGAAATTGATTTGAAAGAGCCGTGTTGCATGAACGTACAAAAACCTTAACATAAGTGCACTGACGTCAATATGTTCAAACTAATTGGCGATACATCTGAGTTTCAGTCAGCCTCTCGAACTGCGTTTTCTTTTAATTTTCCGTCCAATCGGTACACGCCATCTTATATTTATGTCTGGTATATTAGCGTTCAACAGCGTTCTTATAATTTGTATCGGGTACAACGAAACCAATTTTATATTCAAAGAAAGTACAGTTGCATGAAATGACTGTGAAAAATATTCCTAAAGTTTTTTGGTTACGTTCCACATGCGAATATGCCTAACGCGCAGTGCTAGAGTAGTCCTCACAGCGAATGCGAATATTACATTGCTCGAAGTTCGGAGCATTAGTTTTATTACGTTAGTGGTAGGCATGATTTCGCAGGCAGTAGACTTCATTTATGTTGTTAACCTTCATCTTTCAGTTGAAATAGTCTCTGTGCTTTCGCAACCTCAGCATATGAATCTTTATAAATAATGAGGGAGGTCAAGATCACGAAGAGAAAGTATTGAGTATGCAGTTTTCATTGATCACTCTTCAGAAACGGTTGCAGAGCATTTGTAGAATGCAGTACATCTCATTTTCTCCTATCCTGCTGGGTAGCAGTATAATGTAGGTTTTTGGTGATTCTTTCATATATTTTTTCAACTATTTAATGTTAGCTCATTCCTGAGGGTATTTTTCTGGTTTTTTCATAATAAATGTTTTGTTGAGTTTTTAAATGAGTTCTTTTATTATTTGGATGAGTGAGGGTTGGGTGAAACAGCAATAAATTATCTCGTAATAAGCAAAGCTAGTACTGAGTTATGACAACACGTATAAGTCATAGCAAGTCTAATGCCAGAGGTGGCATATCTCAAAAATAGTGCTAATCCATTACCATTCTCAATATGTTCTGGATACAAAAGGTTATTAACTCACAGAAGATTGAATCAGTATATATAATAACATTATTATACTCTGCAAGCTGATGATAACTTCAAAGTGAGTTTCATTGTGGATTCTTATACATATAGGCCGGGTTGACTGTACTTGTTCATCTTTCACTGCCTGAACCACTGTGCATGCTGTGGGACTTTTACGGACAGAGTAAACTCAAAAATAAAATTCTTTCTGACGCTGAGTATACAGAGGAGATGGATGTCGAGCTTACGACTTCAACTGACCTAAATTTAGATCAGGAGCAAGAGCATCTCAACTCTCCAACTCCTGATCCAAACCAGGAAATGACTGAGTCGTCTTTTCAAGAGCGGGGTACCTTATGAAACCGCCTTGCACCAAATTCTCAAGCGGCGTACGCATAATCTGTCTCAGGTGGAGGAACAAACCCCCCCATGAGCAGGTTAGAAAACGTTTGCGATCAAGTGATGATTCACCAAAACCAGAGGCCCTGCACGGTTGAATTTAAGGCATCGTCAGGTGTAGCTGACGTGAGAAAACCCTCATATGGGAAGGTTGTCGCGGGTATCAAGTTGGGAATCTTGCACCTTGACCACACAGTAGAAATAAAAATCTCAAAGTAAAGAACATTATCTCGATTCACAGAAATCTTGCTCTCCTATATTCATGGAGAAATATTTTCATAAACTGAAAAATATATTCTCTCAAATTGAATTTGAATCATCAATTCAAATGGACTGAATAAACGCTTATTTCAAGTAAAAACAATATTCCACTAAGATTAAGCATACATTTCGATAGAAATCATCACATTAGCTCAACGGAAGTAAGTATGCATTCTTTAGTGTGAGCAAAATTAATTTCGAAGCAAAACTTTTTTGGTTTTTGAAAAAATTAAATGTTAACTTGGAACACTATTTAAATATCTCCGTAGGAGAAATAAATTGTTTTCCTTTGAAGAGAAGCATTTTTCATTCACATGCATTTATTTGTATAAATCAAATAAACTTCATCAAAGATGAACTTATGCTTCTGTTTATAAACTATCTCTCTCATATGGATGTCTTCAGTTACTTGAATCCAAAGTATCTCATCTGTAATAAGTGGTAAGGGAAGAAATTAAATCATACATTATATATTATGATTGGTTCATTTGAAGCAATTGCAAATCATACATATTATCCTGAAAAAGCATATGATGAAAATCAAAAGGTAATAGACAACAAAATTTTCTTTGGTAATCTTTCCTTAAATGTCATATTCCATCCGCACATTATTGAGATATCATTCAGTTGTACAAATTACAAAAAATAATATTAAATCCGAAAACATACATAAAAAAGTGTCATATTCTTGACAAATTGCAAATTAACAAGAAAATAAAATAAAATCGAAGCCTATAAACATTGCAACTCAGACAAGAAAATGAATTAATTTACTAGTAATTTTACACAAATAAAGTTTTTAAAAAGAGTTGCCATTCTGGTAAATAACATTAAAAAAATCACTATCGTCTATCAAGTTCAGCATTCTGCTTTTGGTTATCCACAATTGCCGGAGCATCACTTAGATTCTGAAACAAAAAAAGGAATCAGCACATCATCGTTAGCCACTATTTCAAATATCTAGAAAGGTAAAACTATGAAAACAGCTGCCACTTAATAAAAAAAACTTATTTTTTATAAAAAATGTTATGAGTGGGTTTATTTCGTTAACCAACCAAATTGTGTTGGTCTTATTGTTTAACATACGATTCCTAAAAAGTGCTTCAACATTCCTTTATCAGAAATAAATATTCAATTCAAAAGTCGACAGAAGTCTTTAAAGAAAAATTGCCTTTGAAAATAATCATTTTGGAACCGTTATAGGAATTCAAAGTGTTGTGTGAGTATTATTAGAGGATCAATGGAAAATATAAAATGTTCATTTGAAAAATTTAACTCATGATCATACAAACATACTTAAAAGTATGTGATTTGCTATTTGAATAAAAACATTCACTGTTTTCACGTTTTTGGAAATTCTGATTTCTCCTCAGATGAGTTTGGTAATATTCCTACTTATTTCTTACATTCCTAAAGGAAATATATTAAATAATTGCAAACTGAATATGGTATATTCAATTTGTTCCCAATGAATAGAAACTTTTCTGAAATAATTACAGAAAGTAAAGACATTTCGAAATTCAACAAACATTTGCATGTTAAAATCAGGAAGTGGATGTCATATGTAGGTGCTTTTTATACCTACTGGTGCCTATTTTGATATTTATTGTATCATACTTCATTGTCAAACTATACGTATTTCTCTCGTTCAATGAAAAATGAATTCGGTCTGAAAGAAAATCAAATTTTATTTACAGAAAATGCACTTATTTAAAACAAGATAAAACATATGTTCAAAACAAGAGTTTGGCGAATTTGAATTAACGTGGAGGATTTTTCAGTTCAAATCAATATACACTTGCAGTCTTCTTCAAATGTAATAATGCATGTGTGAAGCAATGATATAATTTTCGCAAAATGAGGGCAAAATTAAGAGTTGCAGTCAAATTTTACCACTTTCTCTTCGGTACCAGGTATACGACGCAGTACTTACTGATATAGCGGAGTTTCTTTCTCATGTAACCCAAACACCTCAATATTAGCCAATTATAATACTTACATATACATATAATACAAAACAATTGGAAATATTTGGACTACCCAGAGACACATAAAACACTTCCTCCTTAAAATCACAACACACCAACACGTCACTTTCCAAACCATACTGGCGCGTACGCGAACACTGTTCTACATTGTTAGTTTCTCATAATACTAAATTTAAATTGTTTTCAATAATATTTATGTTCAAATAAAATATTTTTTTTCAAACTGAAATGAATAAAATACTTCTTTAAAAGAAATCCTGTTCATGTTCATCTTCGCAATAATATAATCAAACGAATGATGTCGTTGAGAGACCAAGAAATTTGATTTCTCCGTTAAAAAAATTGTGTTTCTCTGTTGGCATGAAGTAATAATTCCTTCAATAGAGATAAAAATTTCAAAGCAATATATAATCTTCTTTGAAAGAAATACTATTTACTGTGTATTCATATGGCACGTATAGTGCGATTTCTTCTTTTTTCCTGTCAGAACGTGCATGGACTTTTTTCCGCCAAGCCCAAAATGCTCATTTGTGTTATGAGCCAACAATGCCCTCTTGACCTACAACTATCCCTACAACCTTGTGGTTGTGATTCAGCAGGTGTTCCGTGAATTTGGGAGACGGTTCCTTCATGAAATTTTTCGCCTGACTCATTCTTGGAAGATTGTTTCATCAATTTAGCGATTTGGCTTGCATCCACTCATTGATAGATGCCTTTATTCTTGTCTTCGCCAGCTCACAAAAGGTTTCTGGACCTAGCATGGCCTTAGATCCACCTTCACGGGGTAAAGCATCAGCTTCCTCATTTCCCTTGTGCCCTTGGTTAAGGGGTAACATTATTAAGTGAACCTACCTCATTTACTGCGCTGACTAAGTGTTTAATATCGATACCTTGCGAATAGAAAGAATGTAGCTGTCTCTTAACAAAATATGAATTCATTAATACTATGACATTCACATCAAATGTGATTGGTTATTTTGGTAGGATAAACAACCAAGTGAATTAGCTCCAACAAAGTCCCATTAAATTACTAGGTATAGAGACTTCAAGTGAATAATGGGGCTCTAGCCCTCATAACTCTTTCCTAAGAAAGCCTCATTATCCGCACAGACAAATCTTCCAATTCTTCTACAGTATTTCAGCAATACAGGATAACCACCGAGGTAAAATATTTACTCTAACAATAGTTCACTTACATAAGTCCTCTAAATAATTTGAGAAATCTTTTGTACAAATTTAAACAATCTCCTAAAACGATATCTCAGTTGAGTTTCATGGCTTACTTGACACAAAGATTCGAGATTCTAACAATGCTCAGCACGTGTTCATACCTCAGAATGTAAATGCTCCAACGATCTCTTTCCTGATCGGGCACATTCTAACGTCAGTGAATAGACGTGATATAACAAAAGACGTCGAAAAAGTCTTCAAATGGTTAACCGATTGTTAGAGACTTATTATGCTGTTATATATTGTATACAAACTGGAGCTCGAGGCCTTTGTAGTTTATTTATGGCTTTGGCAATAGCAAGAATAGGTTTTTAAGGATTTAATTTTATAGCAGATCGATTTATTGATACGCGCCGTTGCTAAGTGTTTGCCTTTGAGCTAAACAGAAGTATAATCGACGGCGACGGCAGATTTATTTCATTTAATTATCTATAAGGGTTTTCATTATTCAGTACGTTTAGCGTTTGCCGTATTGTTATCGGAAAATCACGATTGCTGCCTGTATACGGGTCTGATCAGGATGGCGATTGCAAATTTTTTGTTTCAGCGTTTGTTTACCGTTTTATCTGATCGCAGAAATCAATGGGTCGTTCAGTGGTACGTGCGTATTATCCAATTTACCCCGTTTGTCTATTATTAATTTTTTTTCTATTCATGCATGGCATATGTGATGCAGGAAACTTTCGAATGAATGTGAAAGCATCACTATCGATGTATGATCTGGAATCTGGAAACAAGGCATGGTTTTTGCTATCAAACTTCCTGATTCACATTGATGTATTTATTGAAAATACTTTTCCCACACTAGAATAAAATTAATGTCTTTCGACACGTGTTTTGCTAATCAGTTTTGGTCATCTCCTAATGATGATAACCTGATCAGCAAAACGCGCGTCAAGAGACAGTATTTTCTGCAGGAAAGCAACAGATGTTTTCCAGCAGGTATTCCAAAAAGGTATCACTAGTGTAATCGAGAAGTTCAAAAACATGAAAAATAGAGATGAAGGTCCTAAAAATATGAGCGATAGCTCATTCGATTAGGAATCACCTCTAGAAAAATGTTTTTGAAGAATTTTGGTGCAGGTAAAAAATTGCAATTGTTATTAACAAAATAAGATTTAAAAAAGTAGTATTTAGATTTTCGTTAATAACTCAAAAAATATGAATTTTCAAGTAATTTTGAAAAAAATATTCATTATTAGGAAAAGCATACTATTCATTGAATGAGTTTTTAATAAACCAATAATATAA
>WOGN01007420.1:0-11842 GCA_015342105.1 Leptinotarsa texana | reverse complement strand
TTAAAAAAATATTTTGTACCAAACATTACCAAAATTTTTTCAATATGTACTGATCCGTCGCTAATAACCCTAGTGGTTGATGCGAGTTGATGAATTAAAAAAAAAAATAACGAACTGTCGGTTCAATGATTGCGTTTGATATTTGAGAACATATTTTGAATTAAGTAAATTCTAAAGGCTTACTTGTGGTTGAAAACAATTGGAACACAACTATAAAGTTATGAATTTGGTTATCTGTGTTGACCTCTAAGGTGGTGAGTTGAGAATATGGTCAATTATGATTGGGTCGAAGGTGTGAGTTATAGATCATTCTGTCTACTTATGCAACAGGAAATAATTACATAGATTACGGTGTTTTTCAATGATCATAGAAAAAAATCCAACCTATTTTTGGAGCTGATATCAGAAACATTGGGACATACAAGTTGGTTATTCAACACAAATCTGTAAAATTATTCGAACAAATTGTTTATACCCAACTTCAATACCATCTGAAGGAATCTATAACACCTGGATAGCACGGCTTCATGACAAATAAATCGATAAATAGTAATTTGTTTATTTTCAGTAAAAACGGTATGACATATTAAAAAATAAAATGCCATGAAACATGATAGATGAACGTACTCGTAGATGAACGTACCATCACCTACCATGTTCAATGTACCTTTGGAACATCCCTTTGTAGCCATGTTTCGACTAGCCAACAATATCGATTTACTCATTAAAGTAGATTGGACATTACCACAAAGTACCTTTCCACGTGTCATTCTGAATCATCAACTCAATATGTCATATAGAAACCATATAATTCAATAACTACGATTGAAAATATACAAAATTGGGAAACCCTACAATAATGATCCCCTACAATAATGTATATATGAGCTGAGACTTTATTTATTCCATGTTAAGATAATAATATCCAATATTATTTTACGTTAAATATTGTATATATTTCATCCGTGTAATGAGACCTGATTGGTCTGTTCAGATACAAAATATTATATGAATAAATAAATAAATATTGAAGAAATAAATGAAAACAATGATTTTTTTTAGTTCGCAACTATCAATGGCCTTTTTATTTCGTTGGGTCTAGTGAATCAATTTCAGATTTAATGAAAATTAGGTTTTTGTCAATGTCAGTTGACACTGTCACAACACATTCATTTATGTAAGACAACAAATGTATTTATCGACGTTGCTCGTGGATGAGTCGTGGGGCCTCCGCGATCTTCAAACTTGAATCCCACGGCTAATAAACCCGGAAACATCCAACAGTTTCATAACTTCAAATAGTTTTGATGTCGCTCGCAATACTTCAGGAATTTTGAAACATATGCGGAAATTAATGAGGATTAGAATTGATTATTGTATTGCATGTCAGACAGATTCTTAGAATGTAAACCTCAAATAATGCCTTGGCGTAAGTCTTTTGGGTATATTTTTACATAAACTTGAAAGTTTTAGGAGAGTCGAGAGGGGCGTGGGGGTTTAGACCAGATTCATTGTCACCTTTCATTCAATAATCGTAAAATTTAAGATAAGTATAGGAATTTTATATTATTGTTTCATGCTACACAGTCGAACAGATAATGACTTATTTTTTTCCTCGAAAACTAAGCACGATACAACAAAGATCTCATAAGATCAGAATGTTGTAATAACAATTGTTCAATGTGATATAAATATTAAACTAAATAAATATTGTTTGAAAAACTAAAAAACACGCTTTTGAAGAACATCGAAATGAAAAGTTGAAAATATTTTTTTTTAATAAGCTTGCATAAATATTGCAAAAAGCTCCCACGCTGCTTTTCACAATAATACCGATATTTTTCGTTCGTTATTGTTTTAAGCTTATTTAAAAAAATATTTTCAAATTTTTATTTTGATGCTCTTTAAAAGCGTGTTTTTAGTTTTCTAAATTATATTTATTTTCCATTTTTCAGTTTCGTATGCTATAAAAGCGTGTATTTTAGTATTTTCAAACTATATTTATTTTATCTAAACTTTGGGATCAATCAGCCTTATATTATTTAGAAAAATGATCATTGATATTATCTGATTCCGAAGAGCGAACCTAAAAATCAGCTACCAAACCCTAGGAAGGTAGCAGGCGAGCAAAGGAAGATTACAAATAAGACAGCAGGCGCGCGTGTTAATAAAAATACTTACAGTACTTATAATACAAAAGTACATGTAAAACTGAGTTCTAAGTATATCAAGAAGGTTACGTACAGCGCCATCTGCCCGCAAATAGATAAAGCAATAATGTCGATAATTCTGTCCGATCCCGAACATTCACATGGGAATGAATATGAAATGAAAAGGAGAGTTTCAAACGAACAAACATACATACATACAGGTGAAGCTAATTAAAGTGTGTTAAAAAACTAGTGTCATACTAAAATATTAAGTAACCCTCTGCGACGTCACTGAAATAACTATCTCATAACAAATTATAATTTGTTATTTGAAAAACGATGAATCAGGATATATAACTTCGCCTGGGAATACTTTTCGGAATTGAATAAAGAAAAATAACAAGTTGCTAGATATTCTTTCGGGAATAAAAAATACATTTGAATTGAAGGGTTTATATTTTTTAGTATATAAATTCAGTTACTTGCATGCCTAATTTTCAACAACGAACATGATCAGTAAACTTCACTATTGATACAGTACGATTGTATTATTTTCTGGTATCTTGTAATGGCTGCTTTTATGTAATGTTCGACTATACAGTTTGGTGAAGGTGCCAGTTTTATAACATCATATAGTATCCTGTTTAAGGGGGCACCGATATTTTTATTAAAAACATGATATTGTCTTTTCAAATACACGAACTCACTCAAGTGTTTGCTTAAATTCAAGAAGACAATTCTTTACCCACAATATTAAAATTAAATGAATACAGATCGATAGAGAATCTGCTAAATTGTAATAAAGAACAAATTAAAGAAGATCAGTCCCAAGTTTCTTGCTGTTTCAACAGGTGTTATATCAGTGTTTGCTATATGTAGCTATATGTATATGCTATAGTAGTTGTCTATGAGTACGTAATCCGAACAATATGACCATGGTCTTTTCAGTGTTCACTTTAAATGAATGTTATTATTAGTAGATGTTAAGTTGAATAAAATAAATGTCAAAGTAGAATTGAATTACCTCTAAAAGAGACCAATCTGAGTTTTGTAGCATATGTCGGGGACGAAATCTGTGCTTTACGGAAAATTGAACTGGAAGTCATTTTTAATAATCATTCTCATATTTTGGATTTTTTTGTTATCAAATGTGGGGTGATTTCATCTACAAATTCAATTCAGGATTCAGACAGTTATAGTTACATATATGATATTTCAGATAAAAAAATGTTGGAAACCTGGCAAACGAAATATGCAGATGTTTTCAAGAACGAATTGTGAACATTCTATAGAGGAAAATTATCCATCGAATTAAAAGGAGGTATTAAACCTTTTTTTTTCTAACCTAAACCAGTAGCTCATGCTCTTAGAGAAAACTTAGAGATAGATTGCTTGACATGTGCCTGGAATGTTTTTTATGAATAGTTATCTGCTACGTCCTTGGACAGGGCTCTGTGATTTGGAATTTCATTTTGGTAATACAGCTTCTCAATAAACCTTGAATGTGTTTATTTGAGCCTTATCAGACTGAAGTCATAATAGGGTGAAAAGATGAGTTTTCAGATGTGGGTACCTAACTGAAAAAAAGTTATATAACATCTTGTTTCCACTCAAAAGTGAATCTCTTCACATAAACCGTTTACATGGTCATTTACTTGAATTGCTGGGCCATAAATATTTTTTATTGCTTATTTGATTCCATGAAGGGGTTATTTTGTCTGTTCGGTGGGGTGAACCAGTGAAGGTGTTTTGAAATAGAATAGAGGGTTGTAACAATATTGCATCGTTTCATTTGTTGAACTTGTCCAAAATTAATGTTATTACGTACTGTCATCGTGCATGAGTAGATTAAACTTATTCGTGATATAAAGTTACGGACCTCATCTTATAATGTTATCCAGGTTGGTGCAGAAGAGGCAATGAGACAAGTGTTTCATTAAGAAAAGTCGATGTCCGCTATTGAAGACAACAATGTTCCATGCAAGTAAAATATTACTTCTTTCATATACTATATTGTATAGCAATCATGTGAATGATATCTGATTCATTTTCATTACGAATGTTTTGAGTTCAAACTGAAGCAAATGAAAAAACGTGTTTTCTAAATAATTCAATATTTATATGAAAGTAGTTGTTTCAAGAGAACTTTTTTTTCCAGTATGTGTCTGAAAGTAACTTTTTTGTATTAACTATATATCTTTGTGAAGAATTAATTTTGAAATTATTACTTATAGATGCGTAATGACTTGAGGTGATTGAGAATTGATTTTGAATTTATAAAAATGAACAATGTGCGAAAATCAAGATGTAGTAATGGTAAATTCTCTATACTTTAAAAAAAGATATACTGAAACGGTACCTGATGAAAATGATTCAGAGAAAGTTTGATGCGCAATTTGCAAAAAACCTATTCGTCTGATATTCATAGTAAATATATCACATTTATTAGTGAGTAAAGGAAAATAATGGGAGCGGTCGCACTTACGGTCTTTCCCGCGACTTGTTAAGGGGCGTCCACACTAGGCCGATCGACAATGTCGAACGACATAGGCGACAGTTGCCTCGTCCACACATAACACTACTGTGTGGACGTATTTCATCAATCGACAGTGAGTAGTTGAGTGAGAAATATTCCAAATAAATTATATTCAGTGAAACAAGCAAAACAAAAATCCATTTCATTCGGGTAACATTCGACTCGACATTTGTCGATCGACTTAGTTGATCGACACGTCCACACTACGTCGATATAGTGTGGACGCGCCTTTACAGAATGTCTAGAGAGAAAAAACCGGCACCCTGTCATGAAGAGTCAACGCTCTTCTAGTGAAATACATAAGCGAAATGTTGTATTCATGTAGGTAATGTGGGAACGTACAATATGCAAAATGTTATCGAAACTGGCTACTGACATCCGATAGTAGTTGAAAAATTTCTCAGGATGTTTTCTTAAATCTTTATACTATTTATGGAAGAAACGTTCATTAAATGTTCGTTTAGTCAGTGGATGGGCCCAATATTTGCGAAATTTTTGATGACGTTTGCTTTTCCTGATTCTTAGTATTAGAGCAACACATACAGCCCTTTCGAAATTAATCTTCAAACTGATAATCTTGGCCAGGTTCGCGGTTTTTAACCGTGGTGTGTGCGTCTCGGGCGATTTTGCGGTTTGACGGTTTACCGCTTGCGATAAAAAACCGTATTGCGGCCTCAGCCCTACATAGTGAGAACTGGATTAAAATAGCTGTACACAGACCGTTTCTTTTATCATGTGGTAACATTGCTATATTCTTATCTGAACCGTAATAGATACGAAGACAATTAAATGGGGAAAAAAGGTAACTGTTATCGGGAACAATAAAATGGTCGTAGAAAATTCACGAGCACTTTCGTCCTTCTCGAGTTATATGGGAAAAACAAAAAAATGCTGTTTTTCTTTTTTTTTCGAATGGAATTGTTATTTCGCAGAATATTAAAAAATAGAAAAAAATTATTGTATCCGAAGTGTACTATGACGGTGTAATGATAAAGATTCGATAAAACGTTTCGAGTCAAAAACGCCACCTTCACCTTTTTTTTTAAATACGGACCTGTCTTTTTTATTACAGATATTGATAAGCGATAAATTCCCAATCCAAGGAGTACACTACACTTGGTATTTTTATAGCGTTTCATTTGAAATAACCACCATTATCAGTGGCAACAATCAAACAGAAAAACAATTTATTTTATCGTGAACTTTATGGGAAAATGAGAGCAATACGAAAAATCATCAAAATTATGCTAGAAAATTCTCACAGAAATTGTCGATCCAGACAATTTCTGTGGCAATTTTCTAGCATGGTGGGTGTAATACTAATTCAGGCAACTCTTATTTTTTGTTTAAGATGGTCGATATCTGTACTTGGTGTTGAAGAAACTATATCCTGTATGTGTCTCTAGACAGAAAAATCTAAAGGAATAAGATATGGGGATCGAGCTGATCAGTTAATTCGTCTATTGTTTCCAATCCATTTTCTTGGGAATATTGCATCTAAATGTTCCCTTACTATTGCTGCATTATGGGGAGGAGCGCCGTCCTATTGAAAATTTTGTATTTCATGGCGGATATTCAGTGGCAATTCATCTAAGTAACCATTGAATTCATTGAATAGAAAATGAAGATACATTTTACTATTCAAGTGATCATCGTGAAAGATAGGGCCAAGAATGTTCCCACAATTGCCTACCAAAAATTTATTTCATACCTTTCTTGGAAATTGGTTTACCTATGTTTATGTTTATTCGTATTATTCCACCCATAATGGATATTTCTGTTGAACCAACCATTGTTGGTGAATTTTGATTCGTCCATCCATATTATTTTTTTACAAATATTTCCAACTTACCTATTTTTATGTCTTAAACCACTTCGCAAATCGTACTCTCCTTCCGTAATTTCTTTCATTGAGGTGATGAACTTTGCGTATCCTATATATTTGTTTTTTTTCAAAATATGTCTGGTGGATGGTGGATGGGCAATTTCTTATAAAGAACAATCTTGATTAGCATACATTTTGTAATTAATTTAATTTGTAAATTAAAAAAAAAAAAATTAACTGTGTGAATTTTTATGTGGTAATATTTGCTTAGCCATAACACTTATTTGATTCCTCAGACTTTCAATAACCACACATTTTTTTGTTTCCTTTTTGTCAAATGCACCATAGTCCCTCAAATTTCTTTCTAATCGCCTAATCGCGTTTAAGATGGTAAATAAATTGAGATACTATTTGATCGTACCAAATTATACAACAATTGAATTTTGACCAAAAACTAATATTTTCGTTACTTCCAGGATTAGGAATTATAAAAACATTACGAATCATAATTGATTAGGGAGAAAAAAGCCTTGAAGGAAGGATAACGGCATTAAAAAAAATTCTAAAACGAAATAGCACAAATTTTCATCGTGTTAGGGTACCTTCCTGTCGAATTTATTGGGTTGTTTGAATTATATTTTGAAGAAAACGAAACAATTTTCAAAAGAAGTAACGACAGGACTGTAATTTAAAATTGTTGTTACTGATGATGGTAGATATTTCCAATGAGACGCCATTAAAATATCAAATGTGATGACCTTTTGGATTGTGAATTTATCGACAGCTCCGTATTGAAAAAAAATTTGAAGGTGTCCATCTTGACACAAAACGTTTTATCGAATATTCATCACTACATCGTCGTAGTACACTTTGAATACAATAACTTTTTTTTTCATTTATTGATATTCTCCGAAATAACAATTTCATTCGATAAAAACAAAAAACAGCATTTTTGGTTTTCCCCGTATAACTCAAGAAGGGCGAGAGTCCCCATAAATTTTGTTCATCCATTTCTTTTTTCTCCATTTAATCGTGTTCGTATCTGTTACGGTTTGGAACATAGCAATAATAACAATATTATTAACGGCTTGTATCCTAAAATTCTATAATGATAGGCACTAAATTCTCAGAAATATGATTACATTGGAACGAGAACATTGGTATTAGTTTGTGATTTTATATATTGTATCAACTACTGTATCAATTGAACAATCATTTTATCATCTGATAAAATATATAGAATCACAACCTGAAAACAATGTTTTCGTTTCAATATTTCTGAGAATTTAGTGCCTACTATTATGGAATTTTACTATATCGTATATTATTTTATATTCACCCAAAAAAACTGGTATGAAACAAGGAGTGTATTTTTTTTCTACAAAAATTCAATAAGGTGCTACCAAGACATTGTAGTTGTTTTAAAAAGATCTTTTCTTTCATGAAATTGATATGTCAAAGTACGTGGAGAAGCAGGAAGCCAAATAGTTTTTCCCATTCAAAACCTAGATTTTTTATTCATCTCAAGGATTTTTTTTACTTGTAGAGTAAAGACTGAGAGTATCTTATTTTGATCATTTGGAATGTTATTGATACAAAAATCTTGAAATCAAATATCATAATTCGATATTTATTGATGAATGCCTCTCTGATATTTATGAATCAGTGAATATCAATTTCGGCAATCGATCTAGTTTGGCTGATGAGTCAAGGTAGGAATGTTATTGAGAGCTAGTGATTAACAGAACAATAACCCTTCAATTAAAATTCCTTCTTGAATACCAACAATTCACATATGATATTCAGATATCTCAAGATTATATTCGATATTTAATCATATAATAACACATGTTCTATTCTATTGGAAACGTTATTCTGAATTTCAATAAAATCGAAAAGACTACGCGACGCATTTGCGATACATCTATCTGCGTCAAGTAGGTCGGTTATTGTTGACAAATACGTCGTTAGTCATTTAAGTACTCTGTTAATATATACTTGAACTCTCAAACGAATGTTTTTTGTGAAATTTCTCGTTATTTAGGTAAAACCTTTTTTTTAATTCGAAAATTGATATTTAATTCTTATATCGATTTCAGGAAATCATCTTTATTGATACCACTTGATCTGAAAATTTCCACCGATACATATTTTTTTTTTATCAAACTTTGTTATTTTTGAGCAATACCAATTGAGCAACCCACAATAAATGAAACCATTTCTCCTAAGAACTCGTGGTTTTATCAGCTGTTTCCTCTTATGGCATTGTTAACTAACAGAGCTTTCATTGATAAATGAAAATTTATCGATTACATTTTAGGTCTTGTGGTTTTTGTTGATAAAAAATTAAAACTTTCACACTCTCGATACTTTGATAAAAGTAAATATTGGTGGTGTACTCAGACCACGTATATCAATTTTCGTGGATCTACTGTAATAATTTCCATAATTACGCATACCTATGAAAGCTATGTTTTGTAATTTATACTTGATAAAGACGCCATCTGTCTTCATCCTCGTCATAGGATTCTTCATTAGAATTATTTTCTTTAAAGACAGAGAAGTTGAAGTACTGATAACCCAGGCGAATATTAGGAGTTCTATGTGAAATCAAAATAACGCTGTTCTATCACACATCCAACGATTTTTGGATCTGATGACGAGGTGTTTTCTACTTTTTAAAATAAAATAAATATGAGAGAAAAGCTACTGTACTGCGTTTGCCCAGAAATGTTACTGTGTTTGATCAAAATTCAGACAGGGATTTTTTCGGCTTGTAATATGAAGTTGACTTAAATCATTAGACTTGATATAGGTGCTCAAAACTAATTCAAACATCATAATTGAAATCTCATTAAAATCAAATTAACACCATCTGCATCTAATACTGAAATGCTGTTTCACTCAAAGTGTCTATTGAAATGAATGTGATTATAACACTTAACGAAGTAGCAGACTCTTTGGGGAAATGAGGAATATTATAGAGTAACGTCTAGCTTATCTGTTTGAAAGTATTAGTATCCATGAATATGAAATTGATTCGAACAGAACAATAAATATTAAATCGATTGCACACATTCAATATCAATATTTTTAGGTCTTATTCGATAAACATGCAATATTCATTTAGAATGAAAGACAACTATTTCAAAAACGTTTTGTAAAGATACATTTTATCTATTTTCACACAAATTCACCTTTAAATTTTCTGTGATTGAGTTTTCCCTCGAGGTCGTTGCTGAAAGTTCCAGCACCGCACAAAAGCCGTCTTTCGTAGTCAATAATTGGAATGGAGGTACACGCTCGTTTTCACTTTGAAAAGCTAATAACTAAATTACAGAATTCACTGGAAACTTTCTCAGTAATTATAGGTGTGATGAAGGTGATTCTGATATTCAAGATAAGCATTATCAAAGAGTGGAAAGTAATCAGGATGATAAAGAAACCTGAACTATTCTGTTTTCATTAAAAAAATTATGAATCCCCATAACAATAGTTCATAATAATACTAATAAAAATCAGCTACTAACAACAGTAATCGATTCTGCTTCAATAAAAAATGCCTTTCTCACACATCATAACTCTATT
Source organism: Leptinotarsa texana (assembly GCA_015342105.1). NCBI lineage: Eukaryota > Metazoa > Arthropoda > Insecta > Coleoptera > Chrysomelidae > Leptinotarsa > Leptinotarsa texana. The sequence goes on along the minus strand of WOGN01007420.1, from coordinate 1,743 downwards.
GCCATCAATGATTTATTAGGTTCAAATTGCGTGGTTCAGAGAAATGAACGAAGAATCTTTATTATTGTTTATCTTTATTACTGTTCATACTTCTCGTACCACCTTTCGTAATTTCTAGACCTGAAAATATTCAAGAGTTGAGTGTCATATACCAGTCTTATTAATATCAATCAATACATACATATAGGGATTTCAGTGAACGTTATATTACCAAATGAATTCGGTAAAAATTCCTTGTGAACATACATATTGAGTAATGTGATTTTACCATACTGTATTGTAATTTTCACAATCTCCTTTGTAATGCAGAGAATCACATGACTCATTATGAATGTATTACAGTTTTTATATTGTAGAAATCTGTATTCACTTCTAATTGTCCTGTGTAGCATCACATAAAATAAACCCGAATTCAGGCGAGTTATTATGTACAAATCACATTTTCAGTTGTGTGAAATTCTATCTATACTGTGTGATTGCAGTATACTAAATTACATTGTACTTCGAAATAAAATATTATTTTCATTGTAATTATTTTACTACGTTTTCAAAACCTCAAGTATTAATAGGAAGAAAATTGGTTAAAAGGGTGATTATGAATTTTACTCTGTTGAAAATATTCTGTTAATAATCGCTATTCCCTTTTTGGACAATATATTGGCATTGGAGTAAGAAAAAACGGTCTGAAATGAAATGAATAAAGTTTCACATTAGATTTATTCATGAAGTTGAATACTTTTTTCATATAGGACATTTTCTTGACTTCGATCCTGTATCTGGATGTATCTTCAGAAACATTATCTGAAGAAATTCCAATGAAGTTTCTAAGGCCTTTGGGTACTTTGCATTCATAATGAAGTACAAAGAGAAAGCTACTATGAAATCTTCTAGGAAGCTTTCATATCTGTCGTTGATATTTTCCTTTTCAAAAAAACACATGGTAAATTGACACTCCCTCAGAAGCTTAAAAAAATATATAGATTATTTTAAATTCCCTTCCCGATGCTGATGAGAGTAATTGCCCAAATATAAATTCTACAGTTGGAATTAAAACATAAAAATGTTATCCCATTCCATTTTCTGTCAAAATGTTGATGTAAATCATATTTCCTAATCGATACGCACTTGTAAGAATACAGCAGACATTAAAACATCTGTATAACTATATTGATACTCAACTCTGTTTACCTGCATTCCCAAGTACCACACTTTTCACAACGCAAGCTTTGCGCTTTATTTTTCAGCTGTTTTAGATACTTACTTGGCTTCAAAGGGATTCAAGTCAGCGCGACCTTCTGAAAATGGAACTTGTCACTAATGTACCACGTGTTTCGGAGGGGATTTCACAAAACAAATCACGTAAATTATGCTTTATTTTATAAAACAACGATAAAAATAAAGACAACAATAAAAATTAATTGACGCTTCGGGGCGACTTCATTGATTCCAGTGGCGCATTTGCTTTTTTAGCTGTAGGAAAACCCGGAAAAACCTGCAGCACCACACCATCTGAAGATCTTGATCTACCAATGTAGTCTCTCTTATAAAACAAAATGTAGGGTGTCTCCAGAGGCTCCAATAGATTCAATGCATCGCCAGAACACTTCGTGACACGACTATCATCAAACTTAAACCAGTCCGTTTTGTCTTTGACCAAGGCGTAATAATTACCAAATTCTACGCCCGAATCACACTGAACAATGACTGCATGAATATTATAATAGTTTTTTGGAAAGAAAGTTT
>WOGN01007419.1:0-11843 GCA_015342105.1 Leptinotarsa texana | reverse complement strand
CTTCTGCATCTGTGCGGCTAAGATTTCTGCCTTAGTGCGGCAAGCCGGTATGATTTTAAGATTTGAGAGTAGAGAGGGCATCATTCCACCAAGGACTGCAATAATCAGAACAACGATCTTGACAAAGTGGTCTGGAAAGAGTCTGCGGAGTTCGAAGAGAAAATCTCGATATTTTATCCGATATTCGTCTCACCAAGAGCTGAAAATTCCACGACAAATATCGTCTTGATCTGGTGGTCGAGAAGGACTACATCAAGCTTATTAGCTTGTATAAGCCTGAGGGTGGGGAACGAATAGTTTCAATAAATTCGGCACTTCTCGTTTCCTACAACGGATCAATATCCCCCGGAACGTCTAGCAACACCGGTGTCTTGTCAATACCGTAAGATTGCCGTAGATGGTAATATAGCAGGCTAAATGCCGCGTTATGTCGATGGATATAGGTCGAGACCGCATATGCTGGACATGCTGATAGCAAGTGCTTTAGGGTCTCGGGCGCCTTACGGCAGGCCCTGCAGCTTGTATCAGAAATCTCTATCAAGCGACTGTAGTAGACTTAGGTGTTAAAGACACCATCCTGACATTGAAGATATTATTATCTGCAAGCGAGCAGAGTCTCATTGTGAGAAAATCGATGAAATGTACCAAAAGTTACGTCAGCAGCAGCCGATACTAGTCAACAGAAGAGGTCCGATCCTGCTTCACGACAACGCTCGTCCTCACATTTCACAAATCACCGTCCGAAAATTCAGATTCTCGTCGGACCCACAAACAAAACAGGGAGCTTAACAATAAAAAGCTGAGAAAAATCTTTGCCAGTTTTGGTTTGTCCAAAATAGTATATATCAGCGACAATGGACTTATAAACATTGAGACATCATCGTCTTTCTGAATAGTCACGGATTCATGGACACTCTGAACTCTCGCTTCCTTATTAAATTATTCACTGTTTCAAGTTCAGCTATTTACTTGATAACTCTTTCTCAATGTCGTACCTTCATTTGCTTGAAAGGGCCTTGACCAACCTATGAACGAATAAAAGTGGCCCCGCCATTTTTTTTATTGTGTACGATGCGAAGGTGGGAGCTATCTGGAATACATATGAAAGTGCTAGTATTCTTTTTATCTCACTACTGTAAGGTCGTGAGTTCGATTCCAACCTCGACCAGATATTTTTCTCGTGAGGATTTATCTAGCTGAAGTTGGGATGGGGAGCGGCTCGGTTAGTTATTAACATTGCTTACCAAGGACATGAGGCTAATGACCAATGTAGTCTACGCCGATGACACCCAACAAAAATTCTTTTTACACACATCAAATTCTAGGTCCACAAATGATGTAGTTTTTATATTTGGAGATTTGTTGTTACCTGTTTCTCTATTATACAGGGTGTAACATAAGTACGTTAAAATATTCAAGTGACGTATTCCTGACACAATTTTAAGAAAAAAGTCTGTATGAACAGAAAATGCTTCGTTTTGGAGATACGGGGTGTTGAAATTGAATATTTTTGTTCGCTTTTTGAAAATAACTCTTGAAAATAAATAAGTTATTTGCACGAAATTCGGTACCGGGGTTTTTTTGACGTGGGAAATCATAATTTCGTATTAATTTTCATGTAAAATATAGGGAGCGCAAAGTCATTATGCTGTCATTATTTATTTCAAATTGCTCTAACTTTTTTGACGTAAACCTTTGGAAATTTTCATGAAAAAAACTGTTTCCCACACCTCTTCCAAGTAAAAAGCGTACACCTCCGCAAAAACGCTGGTGGTGATCGTTTTCGAGATATTTGCAATATTCTATATCGATTCATATAACTTTATAGCCACATTTGATTTCAATAATTTTTGTCACTCTCAGCTTGCAAATTGAGTTAATTAAATCGAGTAGACTATGAAAGTTTGTTTATAAAAATAAAAGTTTGCTGTCACATTTTTAACTATTAATTGACAAATTCTCAGTTCGGAGTTCATAAAGTGATTTTTTGGTTCCATGCCCGACTTTACGAATGCTGAAATACCTGATATGGTTTTTGCATACGGCTTGGCTGACGAAAATTGAAGCGAGGCTAGACTCATCTATCAGGAAAGATATCCCTCAACGCGTGACTCCTTGTGCAGCGACATTTGCGAATATTTTCCGGCGACTTTCCGAATCTGGAAGCTTTGAAACAAATTCTGCAGTAGGTCGGCCACGGACTACAAGAACTGTTGAATTGAAGTAGGCGGTTCTCGAAGAAATTAGTTAACATCCAGAGACAGGTACAAGAAAAATTAGTCAAACTTTAAATGTGAGTCAAATGTTTACAGAATTTTTAAGGAACAGCAATTATATCCTACCCCGTATCGAATTTGCTCAATAGCTTCAAAGAAAAGTCGAACAACATCTGCGTTTTTATCGTAAATCCTCTTCACAGATGAGGCTAATTTTTCAAGAAATGGTATTATAAACTTCCATAACAACCACATCTGGGCGAAAGATAATCCACATACGATAACGCAAACAAATTTCCAAGACAGATTCTCTTTTATTGTATAGGTAGGCATAATTGGGGATTATTTAATTGGGCCCCTTACGTTTGAATGGACATTATTTGGAACACGAGCTTCCCCAACGTATGGAAGATGTTCTCATTAGTCTCCGAAATCACTCTTTGTTTATGCACGATGATGCTCCTGCTCATATTAGTGTGATAGCAAGGAATTTTTTAGCTGTAGCATATCCCCAACGATGGATAGGAAGAGGACGCACTGAGCATTGGCCCCTGAGGTCACCGGACCTCAATCCCGTCGATTTTTTCTTTTGGGGACACCTAAAATCACTTGTTTATGCTAGCCCCACTGAAAACAAGGAAATGTTGAGGGACCGCATTATAGCTTGCTGCCAAACGATAAGAAACACTCCGGCATTTTTCAACGGGTGCGGAATTCTTTGATGAGGAGAGCAGAAGCTCGTATTACTGTTGGGAGTCGTCACTTAGAACAGTTGTTGTAATAGTTGTTTTGTTCAATTTTTATATGTTCATTTTCCTAATAACTAACATAGTACTTCTCCAAATTGTTTTTTTTTACAATCTCCGAAATGTAGCACTTTCTAATTGAATAATCATACCTGACAACATTTTTTAATTTGGATTGAATAAGCAGTTCGATAATGCTCTATTTAGAAGAAGTCTGTACGGGTATACTGCCTATAAAGTTTGATGAAAATAACTAAAAGAACCTGGCATGTTTTGAAAAATTTCAACAATCTGTATTTCGAAAACGAATCATTTTTCGTTGAACATTTTATAGGGAAAAGTTGTTTATTTTGATGAGATCCACCACATAGCTAGTTTTTGTAATGTTCTCAGCAACTTCACTTAGCGCCCTAGGAGCTAAGTAATATGCATCGATATAGAAAATGGTAAATATCTGGAATACGATCACCTTCAGCGTTGTTGAGAAAGTATACTTTTTTTACTTGGAAAAGGTGTGGGAATTAGGTTTTCTCATGAAAAGCACTAAAAGTTTACTGTCAAAAAGGGCAATTAGAAATAAATGTCGCGTACGCAGCGCCCTCTAGATGTTACATGAAAATTAATACAAAATTATGATTTCACACGCCAAGAAAACCTCGGATACCGAATTTCTTGCAAATAACTTACTTTTTGCAAGAGTTATTTTCAAAAAGCGAACAAAAATATTCAATTTGAACACCCATTATCTCCGAAATGAAGCATTTTCGGACACAAGTTCATTTAGACTTTTTTTCTTGAAATTGTCTCAGGAATACGTCACTTGAATATTTTAATGTACTTATGTTACACCCTGTATTATCATGGACAACCGTTTTTAAATTCTTGGTTTTTATCATGATTTGGGTATCAAAATTAGTGACATGAAACTGTACAATGTTTTGTTTATAATTGAAAATCCATTGAACTCTTTTGGAGGTGTGATAATAAAAAGTCAGTGTAATTTCTTTTCTTTTATTTGCGTATGATGGCTGCATCATACATCTGAAGCTTCTTCAATTTCGATTCAGATAATAAATAAAAACATTGAACAATATTAAAACTATCAGTATTTTAATTATAAAAGTTGAGCAATTGTATACACTATTGCTAATAATCTGTAAATTATTCGTGCATTATACAATACAGCTTTTATGTACAAACAGGAATGGCTGAGGTTCGACATTCCAAATGAGGAATTTCCAGCAACCAAAAATCGGTTCCCGGTTATAAAATATATTGCAATGATGGCACCCTGAGTGAAACAAAATGATATTTAATTTACTCTTACACTGGAATGTTTTCAGTCCGCACACTCACGAATGAGATTGCATAGTTTTGTGTTTGATACGTGAATCAGTAAACACATAGTTGTTAGGAGTAGCCCGAGGTATTTCAGGCAACTTATCGCTAGGATGCCTATGGCTAATGGAAGACGCCTTCCTGGTGGTTTTATTAATGGTACTACTCAACCCAGTAACAGGATACTTCGAAACCGCTGAACTCACTGAATGTCGCGCAATCACATCACTCGAGTGTTTAGGAATAACAAATGCCTTCGTTTGTTTTATAAGCGACCTGTCGTTGCATAACGCTGATATCAACGGCAAGTCCATTTTCTTACTTTTTTCCCGCAGTGTGCGGATATCCAGAGCAGACGCTCTTTCAGTAAGAGTGCCATTCAAAGTCTTTTCACTAACACTTCTCTTGGAATCGCTTAAAGGGGGATTGTGCACTTCCAGATGAGAAGACTGAATCTCCGGAATGGGCGGTGGAGGTGGAGGCAGCCTCCTGAACTTTGGAGGCTGCGCTGTATCCAGTGAATTCAAAATATTGTCATCGGATCTGGTTCGTATGAATCTTGCAGGACGATTCGGAGGTAAAGGCGGTGGAGGATCCAGACTTCCAGTAGATGCAATGCTAGGAGCACCATAAACAGGTAACTGCAGATATGTCTCGGACAGATTCTGACTTGACGCGTATCTTCCTAGGTATGGCGTGCTTCGGTAGAAAACTGGTTGGTGAGCCAGAGCCGCTAGTAGCGACCCCTGTTTGGCTTCCAAGTACTCCTGTTTGCTTATGGCAGGTTCTTTCAGAGGAAACACGACAAAATCCACGTCGCTATACATTTGTTGCTGATACTGTTCAATTTGCGATCTAGACAGCTGACTGGTATATACAGTTGCTAGAGCAGGGGGTGGAGGAGGTGGTGGTTGTCTAGGTGCTGGCGGAGGAGGAGGAAGAAAGGTACAGGGAACCAATACACTTGCCTTACTTGCTGCTACGTCGAGGTAATTACTAGGAGAAACGATGGTATTCAGTTTTTGAGGTGGTGGTCTAGAAATTTTGGGAGGTTTTGGAATTTTAGGTGGAATTGGAGGTAGTATCTTAGGAATTGAGTAACTTGGAGTCGAACTATTACTGACGGTACTTGCACGGGCAGTTAGAGCACTTAGCGGCCTTGCGGTAATGAATCTAGCTCCCGCTTCTTCATACGGATACATTGGCGGAGGAACTGGCGTCGGATTATCGGGATATGGTGGAGGACTTCTCATCAAAGACTCTGATATAGAGTTGTCATCGTCATATTCTGGGCAAGTACTTTCTGTTATCGGCAATTTGTTCAACTGAGCACCATATGGGGGAGGTGGCGGTCTGAAACGTTCTTCGACGCTATCTATCCTCGCTGGTGGCACTGGAATATATCCTTGATAAGATGACGGCAGAGTTACATAGTCTGAATCCGAATCTAATGTGTGACTAACACTTTTGCATGATGGATATCTTCCTACAATCAGATCCGAAAGTTCTTCTGCGGATAGAAGAGTTTGTTTATTGTCAGTGGGATCGCTACCGTCTCCATGAAAGGATCCTGAATTACTAACATTTGAGTTAGCTCTATCCCTGAAAGGTCCGTCAACATCATCTCCTGGGCCGGAAAACTGTTCACTAGGAACACTATATTGCTCACTAGGGACAGTATAATTATCGCTGGAGCTCAGAGTGTACTGCTCACTTGATGTCAAAGTGTACACCCCACTAGTATGACTACTTGGAGCAGGACCTGCAGTATAAACTGGCTCTCTGATATCTAACTCTATGCAGGTGGCGTCACTTACTGACGAATTTTGTGCTGTATGAGAATAGCCAAGTTCCAGACTACTGGTGGTGGATGATCTGCGACCCTTGGGTTCTGAAAATGAAATTTTGGTTTATATGTTTGTTCCACATTAATTGAAATCAATGTTAATAAAGCCATTAGAGAATTAAGAATAAATGTACAGAGATAAGGATGAAGAAGGAGGTGATTCTGTGATAATAATAATTATTATTATTATTATTTATCCTTTGAGACGTTAACAACGTATAGGACATGTCAGTACAATACGATAAAATAGTATAAAGAAAATAAACATACATAAAGATAAAATATCTCAGTAGTTTTAAAGTATAAAAATGTATAATATATAAAGAAAAAAAACAAGATTAGTCAAAATTGAATGTATAATAAAATAATAAAATCTGGATGAAAGTCTGGACCGTAATCAGCTAAAGTCGTCTAAAAGGAATTCACTGACACTGTAATAAGCCTTAGACAGGAGCAAATTTTTAACTTCTCTTTAAAATGACATCGAACTTATGGTTTTAAAGTGATCAGGTAGGTGATTGAATAATTTTATTCCCATATATTTGGGTGAATGTTCAAATATTAGAGGATCTGTGTCTAGGAATACTTAACAATTTTCCATTTCTGGTTTAGTAACTGTGGTAAGAAGAATTTGTGTTATATTTTGTTAAATTAGTATGGATGTATAGTAAGTAGTTAAATATGTAAATACAAGGAAATTGCAGGATTTGATGTGATATGAAGTGCTGTTTGCACGATTCTCTCCATAGGATATCACATAATTTTCTGATAATTTTTTTTGGGGAAATAAAAAACCTATCTTTGTTGGTGGCATATCCCCAAAGAACCACATTGTAGCTTAAATGGCTGTAGACCAAGCTATAATATACGTCCAGCAAGGCATGCAAGGGCATAAAATGTTTTATTCTGGAGAGAGCATAGTATGCTTGGTTAACTTTTTTCAAGTGACTAATGTGTTCAGACCATCTTAAGCAATCATCCACATAGACTCCTAGAAATTTTGTAAAATACGTTGATACCAATTCCACCCCTCTAATATCAAAGAAAGTAGGATGTTTATCAAGACCGATGGAAGAATTAAAATGGATAAATCTTATGTAGAAAGTTAAAAATTACATCACTAGTATTTTTGTTGTTTGGAAACCCATACTGCTGTGGACTAAATATGTGGACTACATATACAAATATTTTATATATACTTTGTTTTAGCATTTACCAACAGGTACTCCTGTTGGAAATAAATCGCTTTTTTTGTGAAGTGCAGTAAGAATTAGTTACTCACGAGATTACTCATTTTTTGGAATTTGAGTATAATATTCCAAAAATTGGCGTGACAATTTCATATAATAATTATTTAATTTTTTTAAAACTATAATACACAATATAACTGTAGTTTTATCCCAACAGCAAACCGTTATTTTCAACACCTCGACACGTGTTTCAATCACCAAGTGATTGTGTGTTAGAAACAAATTTAATTATACATATATTCAATTTAGATTATAATAAGCCATGTTAATAATATTTTTTATGATGATGCTCACTTTTGATGCTGTGAAAATTTTTGTATTTGTCGACCTGTGGTATATATAATACTATTTGTCAAATTTAATTATGTACTGTATATTGATTGATTGATTGATGAAGTATATGAATATGTATGGAAGAGATTATTTCAATTTATTCACATATAACTTTTTGAGTTGTGTATATAAGATATAATAAGTATCAATATTTGCAGGGTCATCGTTTCCACATAGCACAGGTCTCTAGGCATTTTGACACAATGAGAACTATCCTCATTATATTGAGTACATTACTAATCATTGGAACAATATTAACAATTGTGATAGGGCATCTGAGGTACAAAAAAGGACTGCTGCTTAGAAGTTACCCATTTGTTGCTCAAGTTAGTTATAATCCTATCACAACAGAATATATATGAAGTATGTATGACGAATTAATGAATATTTTGTGATTTTGAAGTATTTTGTGATTTTGAATTATTTTGAATTTTTTTGTTTTACATTAAATGATAGAATAAAAATAATAGTTTTGAATGGGAGTTTGAGAACTTATCTTTCAATAATATATTAATAACAAAAGATATGTGTTTATATTATTTCTATGGTTTATAAATTTTAAATAAAATACTTTGGTTATAATATGTTTTACATTTTTATTACTAAAACTTGAGTACGTACCTAAGTTTTCCAATTATGCTTTACAATAGTGAAGTGATAAACTCATTTTTATAAGAATCTTAAGAGTTCAGAAAATAATATGCAAAATATTTATTTTTATTATTAGACAGTGGGCTATGCTTGAAGACAGGCAGTAAACAAACCTAAAGAAATGAACTTTAAATGTTCAAGTTCGCCTCGGATATACCTACACGGTAGGTTGAATGGACTGACACCTATCAGAACACAACTACTTCACTGGGTAATACCACGAACGGCATTAAATTATATCCGACAGGCATCAGTGCAGGAATCTTCACAGAAAATTTCCTGCATATGCCATTGGCAATACAACTGAAAGAGTCGACACTCAATTTTGGAATGGGCACACTTGCAGACCGGTTTAGGCTTCATTAGCCACTCGTCAGTACAAGACAGTGGCTATCATCGACCTAAAGTCAATGATACTCCATAATTGAAAAGTGAAATTCTTTCAGAGTATTTCATTCCTCGTCTTGAGTTGGAGCGAACAACAAAAATGTCACTCCATCTAGTGGACGAGGTACTAAACAAATGCATATCCGAAATTTGCCAGATTCCTCTGAATAAGGAAGAAAAACTTTCTTATTAGTCAGTGGACTATGCTTGAAGAAAAATTCCTTCTGCACACAATGTAAAGTTCATTAAGATTTGATAGATTAGATTATAATCTCATTTAGGGATTGATCCGATATAGCTTTATATCCTCTGTTCGCTATCTTCCTCCATTCTTTCTTTTTCCTTGCTTTTTCTCTTAAATTTTTAACTCCGGTCCTTTGGTCTTCTTTCACCTTTTTTGAAGAGCTAGATCTAGATCTTCCTCTTTTTTCCCCGCTGGTTCCCAATTCGTCATCATTCTCAGTACATTATCTTCTTTCATTTTCTATTTTTCCGCAATTTCTGTTTGTTCTTCTTGTGTATTCATTTACATTAACTCTAATCGACCCTATTATTGTTAACAGTATGGTTCTTTCTGCCACCCTTATGTCTTATTCATCTTTCTTAGTCACTGACATTATCTTTCCTTCATATATTATAGACGGTCATATGATTGTTTTGTACATTTTCATTTTGGTGTTACTTCATTTTCTTATTTTTAGTAGTTTCCTATTTATCTGTATTGTTGGCGGACATGTCACTTGAAATAATAGGTAGTAAATCTATGCACTAAGAAACCACACCACTGACTGATCAATAAAGCCTGAGCAGTAACATAAACTAATCCTATTGAGATATGATCACAGCCAAGAGCGTCCGTCGCCGGCCAGCGCTTGCCAGCATCAATTTGTCCAAAAGTGCCTGGGAAGTTTCTAACTTTCTGTTTTGCTATTCCAACAGTTGACAGCACAGTGTCAGACGGTACCTATAAAAATGGACGAGGAAAAATTGAGTTGCTTGTTAAGGCAGGCTCTAGAATATCCAGAAGTTCGGAAAATTTGTTTGGAGTCATTCGGAAATACTGGAAAAATTTCTCCCCGTCTTCTTTCAGATCATTGATAGAGATAGACATGTTTCTGTCACCGCTCGATGTCAAGTAAATATAAATGATTTTAATGACGGGATTCTTCATTAAATCGTTGAAACTAGATATTCATGAAGTTAAACGTAAATTTATTTTCCATTCAGTGCAGACCTTACTGATGACAATGTGGTCTTACTATTGACTTGTTATTAAAATTTTACAGATGTGAATCACGTGACTGTATATTTGTGGTTATTTTTAAGTTTGAAGCAGAAATTGAAGCCAAAGTCAAATTTTTAATAAATCAATTCACCCTATACATAGGCTATCAAGAAAATAAAATACTGTAACTAAAAGTAATTAATCTAACTATTGTTATTCCTCCAATACTCAGAGCTCAGTGAGGTAATCATAACAAGAATTATGTTTTTTGCAGCGATGAGTCAAAAAGACTTCTTTTCACATTTCAGCCAAAATTTCAGATTCGTTAATGCCAAATGGCCTAATTTTTATATTTGATACTAGAAAATGCACAATCACCTGTAAAATGTAGGGTTCTGATAAAATACGTCACGTCACGTTCAGAAATTCCTTTCAGATACAAACTGAAATATTTGTGTGAATCAATTTCTCTTAATGCTACTTCATTTTCATGAGATTAAATTCTTATGGCTGGGATTGAATTTCAAGAACAGTCATTGTAACTACATATTTCTTTTGTTGTGTCAATTAGTCATGAATCGTTATTCGAAAATAACCAAAAGTTGCTGTTAGGGAGTTGAATACCAGTATTTTCGCTCAAAACCCTAGGCTACACTTTATATTATTGATGTTGGGTCAACCTTTGAATGTAATAATTAACAAAATGAGAATGCAGCGGGGCGAAACCAAGTTTGAAAGTCCATGTTGCCAAGCATAATAAGAAAAACACCCCGCAAGGAGAAACCAGCAAATCGGGTATACCAGAGCTTATTTGGAACCACCAATATAACATCAATTGATTCGAAGCTGCAAATCTACAGAAAAAAACACTCGTTCAAACGGATAGAATCATCGGGTTGACAGCTGAACATGAGAGGGAACTATAAGAAACAAAAATTGCTCTAACCACAGCTAAGACGGTTCAGCCTGATGTATTTGTCAAACTAGTGTGCAGTGAAGTTTTTTTATACATACAATTTTTCTCTTTTGGCTTTTTTATAGTCTATAACTAGTTACATTTATATTTTTACATGTTACTTTTATTACTCATGGATGTTTATCACGGTTTATGTTATTGTGTTGTTTTTATTATTTTGACTGACTTATAATATGGTTACATGTAGTTATTTACATTTATATGTTTTTACATTTACTTTTACAATCAACATTTTCTTTGTTTATTGTGCATTGATTTCTGTCAACTGTACTTTTCACTTGAACCTACGCAAATATCCAACCGCAAGAAAATCGGGGGCTAGAGGCTCAACTTTACTGCTGCAACTATTTTTAATAGGATTTGAAAAGGCCGTTGATTTTTGGAATTTCTTCCTGACGTACAGGGATGTATCGGCGGTACGTGAAATTCTCAATATATTTCTCTTCTACATCACAAGAGTCTATACAAAAACTCCTTTCCACCTGTGCCAGAGGTAAACAAGCAAATATTCAATTTATACAAAGAGAAAAATATTGTTCAATAGGGTAATGGAGGAGCCCAAAATTATTGCAAGTTTAAGGTATCCAAAAAGTGAAGATTTTTGATAAAAAAACATGAAATATCGGCGATAAAGATAATAGAATCCTAAAATTATGGCATAGTTGAGTTCTGCTAGTGTTATGTCAATATTCAACCCAAGATATCTCCGTTAAAAAAAAACAAAAAAATGTGTAGAACAAAATGAACCTAACATTAGGACTTGAAAATAAATCTGTTTTAAAATCTGTTTTTCCGTTAATCAGCTGCCGCCCCCATACGAACGACAACTCTCAGAAGTTGAGAAACTTGTGCGAGCTAAGGACTAACGAGGTCTT
>WOGN01007417.1:0-11843 GCA_015342105.1 Leptinotarsa texana | reverse complement strand
AGTAAGAAATGTTGTGTGGTGTCAGTGTGATGGTGCACCTATTCATACTACAAGGGTGGTTAAACAGCGTCTTTTGGAAATATTTAGGGGCAAAGTAATCAGTCGCAATATGGAACACTTTTGGCTGCCTAGATCTCCTGATATAACCCCACTAGATTTCTTCTTGTGAGGTTACTTAAAACAAAAGGTATATAACCAAAGACCTTTTCGAGATATAAACCATTTAGAGGCAGTTATTCGAGGATGTATTGTAAGCACGAAACCCCGTAGTATAAAGAATGCAGTTAAAGATGTATTAAAAATGACAAATTGATTGCATTGAACGTGGTGGAAGGCACACCGAAATGTGACTTTTTATTTTGTATTTCTGTTGGTATTTACATGGTTTAGGCATATGTTTCGATTTGATTCAGTGTTCTCAATTTAAATTATAACTTTATTTTAACAGATGTTCGTTAGTTTTCTAGGCAACAAAATCTAAATTGATTTCTGAAGTAATTTTGTTCAAGTTTAACTATTTGAAAAGTGCAGTAAAGAATAAATTATTGATGAAATACACCACGAAACATTGTCAATCACCTTCAAACAAACAGAAAGTGGGTGAAATTTCAATTATAAAGTTTCACTTGATCAAACAGGACAAGCTAAATGAAACAGTTTGAAAAAATCATTCAAAACTTTATCTCGATATAGCCTGATTACGTGTGGTCGCTAATTCTAAATTGTGAGTATGAGGTGGGAGCAGAGATTGGCATCGGTTTTCTCCAAAATGAAAAATGTCTCCGAACCGGATATAAAAATTTCAGAACGCTTTCTGCTTCGATTGGTTTGTTGGAGGTTTGGAAGGACCAATATATCTTGGCACAATCATGTCGCTGGAATTGCCAAAGGCTGCATCTCAAAAGCTGGGAACACTGTTCCGAACCGGAAAACTGTACACACCTCAGCAACTTTTCATGCTTTATAAAGCTCAGATCAGACCTTCTTTAGAGTATGGTTCTCATGTATGGAGCTCTGCCCCCAAACTTACTGCTGGATTCCATTCATAAAAAAGACATTCACCTGATTGGAGACACGAACATCACTTGCAACCTTGAGAGTCTGTCACATCGAAGAAAGGTTGGAAATTTGTTTCTCTTTCATAGATACTATCACAGGAAGTTTTCACATTCGATTTCACCAAGAGCGGTACATATCAGAAATACGCGACGGATGGTGGCTGCTCATCGTTTTGAGAACTCTTTCATTTGGAGAACTGCGCTTATGTGGAATAAACTTCCTGAGAACGTTTTCCTAAATTAATTCATTCTCCAGCGATTAAAATCCACCGTGATTCTGTGCTTTTGCACAGGTACCGCTCTCAAGCGCCTTAAGGATTTTCCTGTAGTGTTTGTGTTTTGTCCTTCATAAAAAGGCTACTCGCTATAAACTTTCCATTCACGACGTGTATAGGACCCAAGCAATTCAAACACAATCCAAATTATGTTAAGATTATAACAAACATTCAATAACGAACCTGTTCACACTAGCACAGGAAACAGTATTATTGGAATTGGTATTGACAGATTGTGTCATTAGTGTATTAGCAGCACATCAGTAATAAAAGGCATATAGTCGACCTCATTTTCTTTTCAGTTTTGTGGATACATCATTCATATTTTCGAATAGGAACGCTGATGTTCCGTACTTTCGATTCGGTCAACATAATACCAGTGTTTGTACTGCCTAATGAATTTTTCAGACAGCCTGTCACATGAAAATCTAGACTAGGAGTAATTCAAATTTATCATCACCGCTACATTTCTCATCATTTTAAAAAATAAAAGAGTTCGAAGAAGTCACGGAAAAGATTGTTCGTCGTACTTAATCGCAGAAAACGTTAAGTCAGTCTATATGCATAATATAACGGGTTTAGCTACTGTTGAAATATTCTACCGAATTGAAATAGAATAATTTTTGAATCAGTTTTTCAAGTAAATGAATGCCATTTGCATCCAAGCAGAATAGGTTTCCCTACTCATTTCAGTTCTGTTTCGCATTGCTATTTTTCTATTTGTTTTTTTCGATTCAAGCATATTCATTTCAAAAAACTGTTCATATGAAAAACGAAGACAAAAAAAGTCCATGTTGTTCAGAATTTTTATATTATCGAGTGTAGTACAAAATTGTAACTTCCAGCGAAAAATATATTCGAATGCCATGGAATGGAATGGAAAACGCTTTTTCGCACAATAAGCGTAATAATTCGAAATGGAAACGTTTCCCGAATATGTAATCGAATTGCGTTGTATCATTTCACATAATGGATGAATATTCGAAACTTGAAAAAAAATGTGTTGATTCATGCATGATATATAGTGTGACACACTTAAGATGACGACACCCTTGTATTTTAGTCATTTTTGAAAGCAGATATTTGATTTTTGGTACAGCCGTAGACCTCCATGGGCTACTTTTTTCGCAATATTAAGCCTCAATGACAGCCTCAATCTCAGCCTACTGTTGTCCCACAAAAATGGCAGATACTTGTTATTTTTCTTAACGTTGGAGATACCGGAATAAGTTATTTGAAAATGTCGCCTAATAATCGATTTTGACACTACATACCAAATTCCAAGAAAATTGTTTTTTTTTTGAAATTTTTAAATTCAAGTCCAATTTTTCAAGCTACAGAAGTGATTAAATAGTTAGTATCGATAGAATAAATGTATTCATGATGAATATTAGCTTTTTCATTCTTATTTCTCCATTATACCGAATGTATTATTTTCGTAAATTTAGAACCATTAATTGAAAATTGGACTTGAATATGAAATTTGAATTTTGCATTGGGATTCGGTATGTAGGGTGAAAATCGATTTCTTAGCAACTTTTCCGTCGCGAAGCAAAATATCAAGAATTTGCCCTTTTCGCGGAACCGCAGTAGGTTGGGTTTAAGGCCGTCAGTCGAGCTGAATATTGCAAATAGTGCGACCCATGAAAGTCTATGCCTGTACCAAAAATCAAATATCTGCTTTCAGAAATAACTAAAATACAGAGGTTTCATCTGTATATAACCTGGCATGAATCAGATTCACAATCTGAATAATTTTGGACAAATGTGAACTACTTGAGTGAAGTTTATTATCATTCAAATGAGGGTAATTGAAGGAACTATTACCGAATGTTGTTCATTCGGAAAAGGGATCAAAAATGTTCGCGAACGAACTGTAAGCATTTCTTAGCTATTTTTCGGGTATGTTAACCGTGATCTGCAGATTTCCTTCACCTAATGTTCCGTCTACTACTTTGGTGTCCATTATCAATAGCAATGGATCAAAAGACGAAGAACTTGGCATGTTTTCATGCAGATACTGAAAACCTTCAATTGTCAATCATAAAAACCTGCAGACCACAGCTAACAAAGCCAGAAAATAGCTTCCACACAATTTTGTTCTTTCCTGCTTTTTCGGACTTCATCAATTCCATCATGAGAGCCCTACAATCAAATCATTTCATGAAGAAACAAAATATATGGCAATACAAATGGCAGTTTGACATATTTTTGAATCCCTTTCATTTGAAAATACTGATGTGGGATATACAGATCATTAATTTTGAATGCCGTATTTTGACTAATCAAACGATTGCTATGTCGGAAACGATTAGAGATGAAAGGTCGGTTGAATCGTACAAAAGTTTTACATTCTGGTAACTAGAATAATCCCTTTAGACATTGAGAATATCAGTGGTTGTTTTTGAAATATTTGCCAAAAACAACCATTACTTGTACTTCCCTACATCAGAAGATTGTCTGAAAGGATAAAAAGAATAGGGTCTGAGTATAACATCAGAACCTGCTTCAGAAGGAATCACACGTTAAAAGGTAAGACCTCGTTAGTCCTTAGCTCGCACAAGTTTCTCAACTTCTGAGAGCTGTCGTTCGTATGGGGGCGGCAGCTGATTAACGGAAAAACAGATTTTAAACAGATTTTTTAAACAGATTTCCCGAATGTTTTTCGTGATTCATTGTTATAAGCCACCCTGACAAATTGCCATCACACGAAAAAAGATTATTTCAGTGAGGATATGGTTTTCTAAAAGACGATATTGAATATTTCCATCAGATTGAAACTTCAGAATGTCTGACAATAGAAAGATTTAGGTTTTGAAAACCAGGTTGTGTTTTTCTCGATGGAATAACCACAATATTTGAGAGTAATGCGAAAGGGTAAAAACGATATTTTTTATGTCTACCCTCAGAAGTGTCTTACAACTACTCAATTCTTTTGCAAATATTTTAATCCGTGATAGATAGCAAGCAGTTTCAGTTGATGTGTTTTGACATTTCTCAAGCACACCAAATTCCTTTGGCAATTACCAAATGAAATCATTTTAAATTATGGCCGTGCTGTTTTTTTTAATGCTAAACTTTTTTCCATGAACTTGGTATATAACGAGGTATATGCTACTGATGTGAATGCCGCTGTCAAAGACCCTATAGTAATTTTCAATAAATTGATGGATGTAGCCGTTACTACGTGGTAGGAAATCATAATGAAGAAAAGAGAAATTAAACTTTTTATATTTTTTACCGCTTTTATTTGTAACTGACGTTATTGCAGTTTCGTCCTATACGGACATTTTCAAACTCATACAATAAATGTTAGTTACAAATAAAAGTGATAAACACATAGAAAGTTTAATTTAACTTTTCTTCCATGATTTTCGTTAATCTTCTTTTTCGAAATTCTGTGTTAGGACTCAATGAATTTCTTTTTTTTGGGTGGCAAGATATATTGATAATTTCTGCCTATCACAAATTATGTCCAAGGGTATAATCTATTAACATGATTTGAAAATACGTTTTCAACTATTTATTGAGATTCTAATATTTTCTTTACATATTTTAGTATGTCCCATTGAAAGTCTAGTATTAAGGGAAATAACTCTGACATCAACTCATGTTCACATAAGAAATGTGGAAATGATTTCAAACAGAAAGGCAGAAATGAAATTCATATAATAGTCCAGTCAAATACCCTTTTTTCGTATAATTTTGCTAAATATCACTGACGTTCATTAAAAAATTTGTACAGTTTGTAATTAACTGGTACTTTAGTTTCGAAGATCAACTCACCCCACCAACTCAAGCCACCCCTTCTCGTGGCTGAAAAACGTTATGTTGAAAATATATCCGAGATTACCTCATTGTGGGTGTTTTATGTTTTCAACTTATTCGCAAGTAAAAGTGTCAATTTTTCTGATGATTTTTGCGAATAATTAAAAAATAATTTTATTGAAAAACTCATGTCAACTGAAAATGTAGCGTATGAAAAAGAAACGGAGAATCAGTTTGTCGAAAGTTGGTTCTCATAGATTTTTTTTGAAAAACCTTTTTGTTTTTCGCATCAAAACTAACTGACTTATGACCAAAATGTTGTGGGTAATATGAGTTACCACTTCACCATTACAATTTACTTCAATAATTTACTTGTAGTAAGCTCTAGAAGTTTTACAGGTTTCGAGTGCCTATTAGTTCGGAAAAAATTGTCTCTCCTTCAAACTAAATCAAAAACTTTCAAATATACGCGAAATATAGCCATAACTTTCATTCTGCAATCAAAACTTATTATTTATTTTTTTCTAAGAAACGCTGTTTTGAAAAATTACAAAAATACTCTTTTCACTTCAAACCTGAATTTTATGAAAACTTAGCAATGAATAAATTCGAATCTGCAAAGGATTATGTTCAATTGAGTGGTGAGGGACGATTCTCACATTCCATTATACAGTTTTGATCTAGGGATTTTTATAACAAAATAGATGCCTAGTAACTATGTCAATTCCATTCTCCCGTCAATAAAATTCACCACTGAAAGGGAGGTAAATAATTGAATAAATAACCTTGACTTGACTTTTTCGAAAATTGATAATAAACATCATTTTGCAATTTTCCACAAATCATCTTATACAGACATTGTCAAACATAATTTCTACACACACCCCTACCAACATAGATTATCTGCATTAACTAGTAATTTTCAGAAAGAGATGAATTTCATCAAACAAATCGCTGTCAACAACGATTATAAGGAATATATTATTGACTTCATTCTTTCTAAACCACTACAAATACAAGCCATGGACCAGGTTTACCCAAATTTAAAAACGATAGCGTTCGCTATAGTACATTGTCAGTAATATCGCTCGTTTAAAAAAAAAGGAATATCTGAAAGTGGCTTACACAACGAATAATAGTTCAAGTAATTTCATTAAAAACAATAAAGATAAAACGCTAGCTGATAGATCAGAAGTGTATAAGTTGACTTGTGGCTCTGGTCCAAAATTTCATATTGGCCGAATGGGGAGAACTTTTCCCAAAGAATTAAAGAAGTAGTTTCTTTAATGAAAAGACCAATTCAACATTTGCAAATAATCTTTCAGCAGAAGGACATGAGTTCAATTATGACTATGACATGTTACATTTATAATAGAAAAGTTTGAAACTCTTTTGCATTGATTACAAATAAGTAAATAGTTTCAAGGATTCGGGTAATTCACTGGATGACCAAATAGAATTAAAAACCTCTACGTTACTGAATATTTTTTCAAATGTGGAAACTGGAACATAAGCTCATTATAGGCTTATTCGAATGAGATTGTACAGTTTATCTTGTTTTCTAATATTAAATTGAATTATTCTCAAACACAGGTACACATTCAACATTATTTGGCTAGGATAAACTCAGGTACTCAAAATGTACGTACTTCATTTTGTAAAAGCATATATAAAGCACTGAATATACAGATTTTACTTAAAGTTAGGCCCGAAGAAGACATTGTATGGCGAAACACGTTTTGCTTGTTTTTAAAACTGTGTAGTGAAAATCTGACAATATATAGTGTTCCTTGAAGCAATATCAAAACATTAAATTAAATTTTTTTTTTCAATCACTCCAAAAAAGTTTCATGAGTTATTCAAGAAAAATGCATTATGTTTTGGTTACTTCGCGTTAGAAGTTTCAATTTTGGTGATTAACTACTGGGAACCAACTTTCAACAAGCAACGTTTTTAGTTGTTTGTGAAAAACCGTCTCAAACGTGGATTTATTGGTTGGAAAACTGACACCCCCGAATAAGTCGAGAAGTATCGATTTTCAGAAAAAAAACTTCGTAGAACTGAGTTCACTCGGAATTATCAAATCTATCCATTTCCGCACAAATTTTCATTGATACTCGTTTCACTTCTCAAGAAGAACCAAGTAGAACCTAAATCCAACAGTTTTTTGCAAATCGGTGCTGTTTGAAAAAATGTATAGAGTATCACCATATTTTACTTCATTGATTGAACTTTGAATCACTCACATGTCCAGTAAGCCCATTGAACAATTCTGTGTAATCAAATATTTTACAATACGATAATTTATCAAGTTTGAAGTAAAAAGCAGAAATTGAATCATTCAATGGTTTCAAATTGAGCATGAAGTGTATTTAATGGAAGGTTTCATGCCCCGAGATATGTTTACATTGTCGGTTTGAATTTGATTTTTTTCGATTTGTCTCGATAGTTCAACGAGTTGATGCTTTTATTTCTTTACTTGAGGTTACCACAGCTTTCAGTACTCAACATTTTTCTATAAATTCATATCTGTACATAACTTCATCTGCCTCACTTGTGCAATTGAATACTGACACTCATCAGATAGTTCAATTTGAGTCGCCTCCGAGTTGCGAGAGTATGTTGTATATCGCATAATATTTACCTACCCAGAATTTCAAAATTTGAATTGTTCAGGTCACTTCCGATGGTTTTTGTTAGCTATAGCAGATATGCCTTTCGAGAGAAGGTATTGATCATTCACAAGGAAAGTGTCTTGAAAACGTTTTTTAATACATCTACTTCCGGATTCGGTTTTAGAAGCCCCTTCAGGTGATTTGCTTGCAGTTGTTGAACTTCAATGTACGCATGTACTTATGCCTGAAGATAAAAAGAACACATATCATAAATGCCAATCGGGAGTAAATATTTCATTCGCATCGAATAGGTTGAAGGTTTTGCATTGGATTTCAGATCAAAACTTGGTCAAGACATCCGTGCGGTCGGCATAAAATGCAACTTCTCAGTTTTCAGTCGATCTCGTAGATGGCATATGTTTATGCTTACTTATACTTAGAATTGTTTCTCAAGGTCATGAATATTACCATTGCCCTCCGCTGACCTGGCTAGAAAGCCTTTCAACTAGGAATTTTCCCTCTATGTAACGTCATCTAACGTCAAAGGACCCGTACTCATCCAAATCAGAGTTTCACAAATCAGATTATGTGTACTCAAAGAAGTCTGCCCACGTTGGGAAGATCGTCACCATTCCAGTTTTGGCAAACTAGTAGCTTGCCTCCCACTCGTCCCGCTCATTCCTCACCACACTCTCTGCCCATTCATTCGCAACGCGTATCCATTCATTCCTCCTCCTATTCCTATCTCTCAACTGCATTCCTCCCTTTTCTTGTTCCAGCCGTTCTTTCCATTCGCGCCACCCTACTCTATCCCCCTGATCTCTCGATCACATGTTCTACCGTTTCAGGCTCCCCCCATCCTCATGGGCAAGGCATCTCCGGTGCCAGTTAAATCTGGCCAGGTCACCAGGAAAGTTACCGTGCCCTGTGAACAGTTGAACTGCTTCCTCGACAGATCCAGTGATTCATACCCAACTGCTTTGCAAAGTCTGTAGAGAAGTCGCCCAGTCATGCCATTATCCCATTCTCGCTGCCATTCTTCCGTGATCCATTCCCTAGAACCTATTCACCCACATTCCTTTAGTATGCCCATCATAAGCCTATTCTTTGCTCGTCCATCCTCGCTCCGGCATCTACATATACCTCAGTCATCCCCTCATCATGCATCTCCTCCAGTAACCTCTCTTGCATCCAGGGGAGTATTTTGTCTATACCTTTCATTCTGTCTTCAGTTTTCTTTTTACCATTGATTCTCCACTCATGGTATCTGGCCCCGGCTTCTATATGAAGTGGGGCTATACCTGAGATCACACTGAGCGCGACCGATGGCGCCGTCGTATACGCCCCACATGCGTTAATAAGAAAAGGCTACTGCGCCGCGCTCAACTGTCTCTTAACTTTACTATCGTGCACCCTACTCCCCCACGCTTGCATACCATACATAGCTGCAGGTTTCGCTACCCTTTCATATTCTGACACACTTTCTCTTCAGTCCAATATTTCTCCCAGTCCATGTCCTCATTTTCCCCGAGGCAGTATATTTAGCTTTTTTCTAACCTCCTTGTGGTGGTCTATGAACAACAGTTCCGAGTCCATCATAATTCTCAGTTATTCACCATTCATTCTGATTTCAATCTCTTTCTCATTAATTTTTGTGGCCGAAAGTCTTTCATCCCATCTGACCTTGATGTACATGCCCTCTGTTTAACTTTCATTATATTCTAACCACATCTTTTCTTCCCATGTTTTATATTTATTTCAGACCAGATTCCATTTTTTCTCGATATCGTCTACGTAGCTACCTTCGATTATAACCAGCTGGTCACCCGCGTAAGCCTGTACTTGAACCCTATACTTACCTATGCCCTGCCTCAAGGACACTGGAGTGCAATAATGCATATGTAGTCCAGTTGATGAGATCTATGGCAGGTCGAAGTAGTACTGTATGTTTTTGGACACAAATGATTCATTTTTAGGCTCTAGTGGCATCAATGAAGATCTTGTTGGAATCTTGTATTCTCAAAAGATTTCTCAATATTATAAAGTAATCAACCTGTTTGAGTACTTACGTCATCATATTTTCAGGTTTTGTTTTAAGTATTGGGCAGAACAGACGGATGCAGCCAAGCTCTGGAACATTTTCTTCACCAGCATTAGATTTAGGTCATCGTTCACATGGACAATAGAGATTGCTCTCCGAAACCCTGCTTACGTCTTCCATATATTTCATTTGTTGTGTTTGTACCCACCTTAAAAGAATGAACTTTAGGAGTTGTATTTTCATTAAACATTCCTGAATCGTTCATAGAGAACTTTTTATATAGTGTGTAACAACGAAAACTTAACAGAGCCGCTTTAGAATATAAAAAGTAAGATTTTTAAAAAAGCTAGGACTCGTTGATGTCTATTTAAAGGGGGACACCTTTCAAACTAATCAGATTTTTTGTAGTACGCACCCCCTCGGAGGGGGTGCGTAGGGAAAGTAGGTCGAGTGGCACCTTGTTTTAAAGGTCATCTCTGTTGAAAGACAATTTTTGTAAGGATTAGTTTTAGAATAAATCTTATAGACGAGAGCTTTGGAAAGGATACACCGAAATATTGCCGTTTAGCATCAACTTTAGACTTTAAATATTCCCACGAAAAGTAGTCCAGTGGTATTCAATCTGGTGATCGTGCTGCCAATCCATTGTCCTTCAAAATGATTATTCATTCATTGTTGAAAATGAATAAATGCATCTTGACATCTTGGATCCTGTTCAATTATTTCAACTATACGAGGTTGTATTGCCTCTTCAAGAATCACCGGTTAAATTTCCATCAATGAAAAATGGACCTATAATATGATTGCCTAATATCTCGGCCCAGACATACAACTTTTGCGGATGTTGGGTATGTATTTCTGCGTATTGTCTTGGGTTTTCTTTCGACCAATAACGGCAATTGTGACGGTTCACGCAACCATTTAAATAAAATGAACTTTTGTCCGAAAATCAGATGTTATGAAGCAGCTCGGGATTTTGCATTAATCTCTCACTCATGCCCTCATAAAACTCCTGCCTTAGGTCAAAATCATCCTCATTGAGTTCAAGAATAAGTTCAATTTTGTAAGGTTGGAATTTGTCGTTTTTCAGGAAACTCCATGCGCTCATATGGCTTATTCCGGCCATTGCTGATAAATCTCTGGTATTTAACCTGGGATTGGCGATGACTTGACCAATCACTCCAATCGCATTATCGTCATTCACTATTCTTCTCTGAACATTTCTTTCCTTATTCAAAACCGAACCTGTCTCCCTGAATTTTGTGACCAAATCCAGTACGTGAATTCTACTTAGGTGTTTACCAGGATTTTGCTCGTAAAATAAAATTGATGTTCTATTAGCATTTTGGTCGTTGCCAAAAAATAAAGCAATAACTGAAACCCTTTCAGCAGTAGTGTAAGACATTTTTAAACAAATAACAATACACTTACAAAATACTAGTATTATTGTGAAAAAAGCGACGGGCGCCTGATATACAAAAATATGGCACAATGCGCCCACGCTTTTTTCACAATAGTACTAGTATTTTTTGTTCGTTATTGTTTTAAGTTTATTAAAAAAATATTTTTAACTCTTTAGTTCGATGTTCTTTAAAAGTGTGGTTTTTAGTTTTTTTAAATATATTTATTTTCCACTTTTCAGTCCGATTTCTTGTCAAAAATATTTTTTTTTAAGTTCTAATCACTAGTATTATAAATCTTTAACAGACAGCGCACGAAAATTCCTTTCAAACAACATAATAAAGTTTGAGGTCTCAAATTCCATAGTAATATTGAGATGGAGTAAGTCTCCAACAGAGGGCGGACAGTTGTAAAATTTGTTTCCAAATAAAGAGTAAGTTTGCAGTAATAATTTCAAAAAACAATTCAGTCTTGATGTTCTGATTTGAAGTTTCATTTAAAATATTAATTGATCAAAAGTAGTTTTTCAGTGAATATTTTTATTTTTCAAATCAATCTTTTGATTTGATACGTATGCCAAGCACCTTAATTCTAATTTTTCGATTTTTTGAAATATTTGAGTAACTGAATTTTTTAGGTGCACAATTTACGATAAAGTTTTCATTGTTGAAATCCATATTCTGGT
>WOGN01007416.1:0-11844 GCA_015342105.1 Leptinotarsa texana | reverse complement strand
ATTTTTTGAGGATTTTCGGAAAAAATGTCAAATTTGACAGGTTTAGAGTATCACATGACAAAAGGAAAGAGGCTGTTTTTTACTAATTTTTCAAGCACAAACTAACTGCCAAGCCAAATTTTCATTATATCTATTAATAAAAAAAAATTCCATATGTCGCGAACTTTATGTGTGACACTGTATAACTGTTTAGTGAAAGTCGCCCATTAAAATGTTTTTCGAATAGGTTATGAATTTATATCCGTCGATTCCATCACCTATGGTACTTAGGTTAGGTCTAAAGTGAGGGTCTATTCGACCTTCCACCGCAACCCACAAGGGTTAACTGTGGCTCACACTTATTCACACTCGACCAAGTGAAAGCAGTTTCCTAACGAAGTCAATTATTGTGTACCGTGAGTAGTCTTTCAGGTTAGATTGTAAGAGTACGGCACTGCCGAACTTTTGCAACCTGATTCGGTCCCCAGCGGGGCAGCTATGTAGTATGTGCTCTACTGTTTCATCATTTTCCAAACAGATGCGATAAACACTGTCTTCTGACAGTCCTAGTCTGAGTTCAACCCTACTGTAGTCCACCAACTGTTTGGTATCAAGCTTTGAAGGGTAAATGAACGCTTTGGGGTGGGCCAATCCTGCAAGATTCTGCCATAAATTCCATAAATCTTTATGTGATCCAGGTATTCAATCTTTGTTTGGCAAAGCCTAACGTGATGCTAATGACAGGTTCTGGTCCGATTAAGCTACTTGCAGCACCCTTCTTTGCAAAGGAGTCAGCAGCCTCATTGCCTTCCAGGCCAGTATGGCCAGGAATTCAGATCAGAGACAATTTGTTGAGTGTTCCTATCGGGGAGAATCGTTTTTGGCAATTTGCTACCAATTTAGACGTTTCTTGGTAGGAGCCAAGAGCTTCCAATGCCGCTTGACTGTTCGAGAATATTTTTATTGACTTGTATATGAGGTTAAATTTTTTCAATCTCTTCGCATATAATTCAATAGCGTATATTTCCGCTTGAAATACAGTTGCATAGGTTCCTAGGCAGGTTGATATATCTGTCCTGGGTCTGCGATTGAAAACACCTGAACCAGAACTTAAAAGTGTTTTCGATTCATCTGTGCTACTTACTCACTTCCCTATTGAAGGAAATGAGTTCGATTATGAATTCCACACTCTTCATTCAAGAAAATAATATTTGAAAATTGACCTTCAGGAAAATATGGAAGTTCATAAGTACAAAAACTCGGCTTATAATCAACGATCAAATTCGAATACATAGTTAATCATCATAGAGTGCTCATTATGTTTGAAAAAAAATGTTGGAAATATGTTATTCCATTAACCAGCTGTCGTACCCCTACGAACTACAACTCTCAGAAGTTGAAACTCATGCAAGCTAAGAACTAACGAGGTTTAACCTTTCAACGTGTGATTTCTAAAACGGGTTGGACGATAGCAACTGAAAATCGATCGTTCAGACTGCAGCTCGAAGCACCGATTCACACATCGGTCGATTGAGAGAGTGAACAAAGCACCCTCGTCGAACCGTAAGGCTATCTAATAGTTATTAATTAATTGTCCTGCTTTTCCAAATTCTACTAGTGAATTGAGGATTATATTCCCTTTTACAGTTGGTTAAATCTAGTTTAGTTTTGATGTTGTGATGGTAAACTTGAGTAAACACATATACATTAATTGCATTTCCAAAGGATATCCAAAATGAATGAATTAATGAATATTTATTGAACGAAGAAGAAGGACGTCCAATGGATATCTTATGAATATTCAGTTCAAGTATCACGTTTTCACTTAACAGTTAACAAAACCGCAATATGTATTTCAATATGCAACAGCTTTTTCATGCGTGTTGATACTGTTCAATATGTAGTAGTCTTTCCTAGGGATATTCTCGATTCACTTTTTTGACACATTTTCAACATCTTCTTTTGGAAAAATAACTGAGATTGAAAAATAAAATACTGACTTTTGACACCTCTAATAAATGCAAACAAAAATTAAAGAGGATTGAGCCACATCCATGAACTATCAATTTCAGGTCTGTTCAATATGGATGAATCTGCAACAAAAAAACAAAAAAGCTGTCTGAATATTTTCAACTGATTTTTATGTATTGAGGTGTTCAAATTGTTATGCTCAGGTATATAAACACACTTGAGAAAGCCATTGTATTGTGAAACACGTATTGCGGTTTTGTTGTCTGGTCAGTAAAAATCGAACAATGAAGTTTTAATTGGATAAATCATAGATTTCCATCAAGTATCGGTCATTTCCATCACATACGTAAAGATTTGAATTTGCTCGTCTATGATTGGCCTTGAAGGTAGTGAGTTATGGATGTGGTCACCTGTGGTTGGTTCGAAGGTGTCAGTTATGAATGATTTTTCCCACTCACTCAACTGGAAACGTTCACATATTGTACGCCTTCTTCAATATAAAAAATGCATTTTCTGAAGCACATAGATTCAAAATCAAAGCAATCATTCTCATTAAGTTCAATCTCCAGTTTATTTATAACATATTTCTCGTTGATTTCAATTACATTGTCGTTGTCCAATGAAAATGTATCTCCGCGGTCAACATATTCTAGTCGTTTACGTATTCAAAACCCTTCATTTAAAAGCTTTTAAATTCATCGCCCTTGCATATGTTACCACTTGAATGGACTTGCTATCAGCCATCGTGGCTTTATAATGTGCCTAAAAAGTCACGTTCCACCTCCCATGTCGACCATTTAATACCCATTATGATAGTACAGATGTCCTTTCTACCCAACAAATCATTAAAATATATTTAAGAATATCTTTGGAATATTACAAGAAATGTGATTTTGAATCCATTTAGTGAATATGCAATTTTAATAAATAATTGTTTGAAAAAACTAAATAATCACGGCTTAATAGCAACACAAATTATAAAATAATTCCAAACGAATTCAAGACTGTGTTCAACATCGATAATAAGTCATTTGGCTTGATGTAACTTTTAATAAACCAGAAATCAGAATAAATCTATTTACAAAAAAATTATATTGATGTAAAGAAGCGTGAAGGTGCTTCAAATTCTATTTACATTATGGCTCCTAACCTGGTATTTATGACAATGGATATTTAATACGTACCACACGCCTTTTCACAACAATTAATAATCCTAATGATCCTGGTCCTGATCCTGTATTGTCACCAATTCTTGATACGTTTAAAATGAATCTGACCGTTTGAAGTTAGTCAAAATCGAGTCCTAAGGAGTCCGTTACAAATGAACATACAATTGGTGCCAATAGAAGCGTGTTGAAAATTATGTTCACTTTGCCTGCAAATATAAAATGTTCTGAAAATACCATTTATCGAAAATATCAGTTTGAGAAGTGATGGGGATCAGTAATTTTGATCCAAAAATTTCATCAATACCTTTACTATACCTTTAGTGTAGTAATGAATATTACATGAGTTTCATCCCCACTGATCACTTGGTGATCGAAACATGTGTTGAAGTGTGAAAATAATGGTTTGGTGTTGGGAAAAAATGCCAGTACTATTCATAAGAACATATCTGAATTTACAGAAGGGAATGAGTGGTTTAGTCTGCCACACGTGTCTCTTAATTATAATCCGATTGCAAATATTCATTATTGCTTTTCTTTTGTCATATAATAGCGATTCGTAAATGAGTTTGTGAAAGTTCTATTCAATAGTATGTGCATTGACGGGGAGGTTTGAAAAATGTTTAAAATATTATAGAAATAGTAAAGGGTGATTTGTTGGAAGCTACAAAAGTTTTGAGGTTGTTCAGAAAGGTATTTGTTATATTGCATAGCCAGGATACGACATTACTCAAAATGTTTTAATAGGGCAAATGTCAGTTGGTAACAATTTCTGGGAATATGAAGATACAACACCTACTGTCGAGTTCGTTATTTTCGAAATGGTGGAGGCGCTGGTCTTGATTTTGTCAATTCAACTCATAAATTGTATCAGAATGCCATATAGAAAGTATTATATTCCAATTAACTTACAGGTTGTTACAGATTTCAATAAAACTATATTGATTACTGATTACGAAAAGTTATTCATTCCAGAAGTCAAACTGGCAAGCGCTAGAGTTTATTGAGACCACTTTTCCAACTGGTGGGTCCAAGGTCAGTTTTTTTCGGGTATATAGGTATTTGAATATCATGGTTGACGAAATCGCCAAAAAATGAGTTGTGAAAGTGACATGGTAATTGAGTACGCCTTCTTTCCGATTCACATAACCTTAACTTTTTCATTAATTAGCTTTTGCATGCAATACGTTCAACATCAACTCATTTTCCAAATTTTGGCCATTAATCTCCATGACTATATAACAAGCGGAACGATCATCTTGATCGCGGAACCTAAAGGTTATTGCGAATTGAAAATATACCAATTTTGTGAAATTCAATTCTAGCTAAATAAAAAACATTTTCTTCTTAACCAGGAAAACGATGCTTGATAATAATTTGGTTTCGGATTTATAGTTAGTTCAGCTTTTCAAATCTAGGAAGAGAGTCGAAACTTCTCACCTGAACCATATCATAATTCAGAGAACTGTATAATATTTCTTCATGTAGGAAAAGCTTTCTGAATTTTGATACAGTCCAGTTAACGTGGAGGATGTGGGAAGTCTTTGTCTCTCCCTTCTTACATTTTTCTGAATTGGTGGAATGATTGTTTTTGCTATGAAAAAACACTCAAACTTGGATCTACGTTAGATTTTTGTCTAAAATATTTCATAATTTTTGCTGCTTTAATAAATCTCCTGTCAATACATTCTCGATATTATGTGTATCGAATGTTATTATTTGTTATGATTCACCTCATATACAAGTTTTCTATAGAAGGTTTATGTATATCTGATCTTTTCAAATTTAGTATTTCATAAAATTTTTCTTAAAAAACAATTTCAAAAGCAATGCTGGTTTTGGTCATTTGAATTTTTTTCCGAAGGAGAAAATTATTGTTTGAAAATCCTAATCTAACAGTTATTGACCAACTTTTAATGTAATTCGATCGGTTGGTAGCCAATCGGAACAACGTGGGTGCTTTGTTCACTCACTCAAATCGTGGTCGGTGGTTCAAGCCCCAGGCTGAACGATCGATTTTCACTTTCTAGCGTCCAAGCTGTGGAATCACACGTTAAATACTTCGTTAGTCCTTAGTTCGCCACAAGTTTTGACTTCTGAGGGTGCAACAGATAGTTAATGGAAAAACATTCGATATTAGATGTATTTCAGGTTAAAAATTAAGAACTTTAATTTTTATAGCATTCACCATTCAATTTATCAACAAAGTAACCAATGCACTCTCAACTAAATTTTGTTCAGATGCTCTATAAGTAGGATCAAGCGTCAAAGAAGCCTTATTTTGTTGCAATGATATACTCCGAAAAACCTTTTTTTATTTGAAGTTTGAGAAATATGAATATCATTCAACTACATTGCATTCAGTTCTGTTCTATATGAAATAATAAATGAATAATACGCAAAATAATAACAACTAATTATTGAAAATCAAATAGCTCATTTCCAGTAATTTTTTTCGAAAAACATATCAACGTTTGAAAATTCATTTGGTGAAGATTTAAAAATGACGATATTTGTGATATCGAACACGACCACAGAATATTCGTTGTAATGAATGTCATCTTTTCAAACATAACTTATTTGAGTAACGGTTCGTGAATTAGTCGTAAAAGAAAAACTATCAAAAATATCTTCATCTCACACACATTGAAGTGATTTGATAACGTTCGATGAGAAATGGTGTTAACTCAGGTACTCAAGTTGGTTTCAATAACATCAGTTGTTAGAAATTCTCCATTATTCTCCATTATAAATTGAAAAACGACAGAAAAACGACTGGGAAGCTATTTTTTATAAAAAATTGCAAAGCCTGTTATTTTTTCATTTCAGAGTTTTCTTTGGAAGTTTATTTCACCCACCCCACTATGAAATAGTTCGGGCTGAGGCTTTAGAGATGGAAATGTTCTCATAATACCTATAATGCTTCACGAAATGAACTTTCACGCCCGAAAATCGCCTAATCGAATGTCTGAGTGATTATTTGGCATGCATATACTGCCCTTGCATTTTCCATTTCACATGAAGCCTATCCCCAACATAGTAGTATGGAATTGCGGGCGAGATGATGAATTGATACAGAATATCGAACATCGATCATCGAATGCAGTAACATTACAAAAAGGGCGTGCTATAATTAATCACGATCCAAACCAAAAGGACGGTACCCCAACACACAAATCTGTCAGATGCAAAACATGTGGTTCCCATAATGGGTTCCCGCCTACATGAATATAAACAACTACGGCTTTTTAATGCGGTCTTGAGAATCCTGTGAGATTAAAGAATGCCATAAAAACATAGTGGTCTGGTCGAGGCTTAACGTACTTATATGGCATTAGAGTTAATAGAAGCAGATAAATACAGTCTATTCCGTAGTGTAAGATCGTGCACCGCATAAAAAGTATTTTTCCTTATTCTATCAACCAGATTTTATTGGTAATGTGAGCTACCAGAAGTGATTGTGAAATGCTTCGAGGCATTAACGGATGAAATATAGTGGCTTCCAAATGATTGCGGATTATCCCAGGAGATTGTTTGGCAGGTCAATGTACAGGGTCGGCCGGTCTTTTCGATCTTAGAGATATAATAGGTAGACACCTAAGTAGCTTTATTTCTCAGAGAAATATCGTCGGTTCATGATGAGTTCTACATATAAAAACCGGGTTCGAAAATGAAGTATTTCTAACATTTTTCAAATTACGATCTTTTGTATAACTAACTGTACTCTATCAAACTTTATTGATTCGAAACTAAACCCAAATATGAATTTCAAAAAATTATAATGTAACCACAATTCAATATCCGCAAAATGTGAAATATCAGTTCTGATTATGAACTGAATATTATCCAAAACTACATATTAATTGTTCTAATATTAGGTTTTCAAAACCGAGATTTGTTTTTCTGATTATATGATGTCGGGACTGGTGATAGGTGGATTATTAATCAGACGGACGCAGCGTTTACAAAATAATAAAATTTATCAACAACACTAACAAATGAACAAACAGATAATAACAGTGTAACCTTATGGCGAGTAGAATCAGAATGAGTACTAGTTCCTGGCCGAAATCTTAAAACAGAATTAATGCCTCGACTAAAAAATGTGTTCGAAGTAACTTTCTCACCGACAATGGTCGAGTCATAAATATAGTCAAAAAGGATCAACCACTTGGGTCCTTGTCTTAACCCATAAAAGTGTTAACAATGAGTACCTATTCGAAACATCTCAAGTGGTGCCTATTGTTCTAAATATCCAAGTTTTTTGGCAATAAACTTTCGTTTTGAGAGAAGTGAGCATTTCGAAGATATGGGGTGATGAAATACAAAAATGATAAGTAAAAATCAAAATAAAAGAATTAACATAAATACTCAAGCAGATGGATATTTTGTACGAGTGCTCGGTAATAGAGTTATGGAAAGTTAATTTCCTAACAAGAATTTATAATACAAAAATAAAAATCAATAACGAAATAAAGTGTTTCTGAAGTGAGTAGTTATAGGAAAACCCTAAAATGAGTTCCTTATTATTCAATTACTTTGTGAAATACCAAAACGAAGCTTTATTGTTACGTATTTCCATAAGAGAAAACCAACATAATATTTTTCAAACTCCCGAT
This sequence comes from Leptinotarsa texana, assembly GCA_015342105.1. Lineage (NCBI taxonomy): Eukaryota > Metazoa > Arthropoda > Insecta > Coleoptera > Chrysomelidae > Leptinotarsa > Leptinotarsa texana. Next base: position 4,109 of record WOGN01007416.1, on the reverse strand, counting down.
AAGCGAAACAAATAAGTGAATGGAATAAAATGGTTTTATTTCATTAACAAGCTGTTGCTCTCCTATGAATGTCAAAGCTTCAAAGTCAACCCTGTGCGAATACCGTGTTAAGAATCGCACGTTAAAAGGTAAGACCTCGTTAGTTCTTAGCTCGCACAAGTTTCTCAACTTCTGAGAGTTGTGTCGTTCGTACGGAGGCGACAGCTGATGACCGGAAACAGTCAGATGTGTTCCTCATGGACATATTCAAAGTATGAAAAGTGTTTTTTCCAAATATTTCTTTTCCAAAAGTATATCGAATGGAAACTTGAAAAATCTAGACTTTCTTTCTGATACACTTATTGGAACCTTTGGTGTAGTAATGAATATTACTGGATTTTTTCCCAACACCAAACCTCGACACGTTTCGATCACCTTCAAGAGGAAGATCAAACAGTAATTTTCATCAATTTAGTAATTCAGTTTCTTCACATATGATGTATTTTTGAAGAAACTTCATAGGAGATCATCAAGCAGAGTTTGAAAAAATAGTGAACAACAATATTATGAAATCTACTTTATCTCTTAAAGACGTCATTTGTTTCACGAAACGCGCATCGAGAAGGGTGTTGCAGTTCTGGAAATGGAAAGCAGTGGTTGTTTACATTTTAATGACATTCGTATAATCTCACGAACAAACAATGAAATGTCTATTAGAGTAAATTTTTTTTATTGATTAACACGGTTTTATTAACTTCACCTGTATGTTTGTATGTATGTTTGTTTGTTTGTTTTGAAACTCTCCTTTTCATTTCATATTTATTTCCGTTTGAATACTCGAGATCTGTATTTGAAAGAATTATCAACATAATTGCTCCATCTATTCGAGGGCAGACGGCGCTGTACGCAACCTCCTTGATATAACTCGATATACATGTATTTCTACATTTAAAAAAAGGATCGTTTTCTTATTAACACGCGCGCCTGCTGCCTTATTTGTAACCCTCCTTTGCGCGCCTGTTGCCTTGGGCTTGATAGCTGATTTTCAGGCTCCCTCTCCGGAATCGGAAAATATCAATCGTCATTTTTCATATATGGCTGATTCATCCCAAAGTTCGGATAAAATAAATATAGTTCAAAGAACTAAAAAACACGCTTTTAAAGAACCTCGAACTAAAAAGTTATTTTTCTTTAAATAAGCTTGAAACAATAATGAACGAAAAATACTAGTTTTATTGTGAAAAAAGCGTGGGCGCTTTTTGCCATATTTTTTGTATATCAAGCAACCGTCGCTTTTTTCACAAAAATACTAGTATTTTTCATTCGTTACTGTTTCAAGCTTATGAAAAACAAAATTTTAACTCTTTAGTTCGATGTTCTTTAAAATTGTGTTTTTTAGTTTTTTATACTATATTTATTTCAATTCAACTTTAATGGCTAGATGCTCCAATGATTTAACACAAAGCCAACTTGAAATAAGCATTTTACGTATGAATTAATTATCAAGTTGCTATTTCCTTATTCACTTGTGCATGCACTATTTGGTACATGCGTCTTTCACAAAGTATAATTAATTTCATTATGATATATGACTGAAAGCCAAAATACAGTACTGAACAAGCTTGACAATATAAACCCTTCAAGTCGACTGAAGAACGTCGCTTATGTTTTTTCCCTTCGCTTGTTTTTTCAGCTCTTCATCGCCTACCCATTCTTTCATTTTCTAATTCGGTAATTCAAATTAGTGTCTTCATTTCTATTTTTCCCTCATTTTACTTTTTTGCTAAATTTTCTGCTTAATTCAATTTTTCTTCTTCTCTTCATCATCTGTTGGTATCTCATTGACATGAGGAACTCAAAAGTAATCGATTTTTCATTTCTGGAAAAAATAAGTCCTCCATTTGTTAATGTAAAACAGAAAACTATTTTCCTCAAAAATTAGAACTTCTTCTCGTAAGTGTTTTCAATTTTTTTCCCTGTTGGAGAAAATGTACATTCAAGAAGAAACTATTAAACAGAAGATTTGTCGAATAATACCAATAAATAATACCATGTGAATTATTTTTCAATGCATTCTATTCTGGAGCATTTGTACGGTTGAAATTCCACAGGAAAATATTACCGTGAAAACAAAAATTCATGTTGAAAGAAATTCAGATTGTATATGCGGTTACGCGATGACGGGAACTCCGCCAACAATGCATATTTAAAATACTTCCACTCCAACTTTTTAGGTGGCATTTTACTTCCTGATGTGGCCAGGGGAAAATTACATAGCATGCAATTGGAGCATCATGCAATTATTATGAGTTCCTAGGCCATAAAGAAGTGTAATAGAGTGATATCGGAACTGAGAAAAAGAGCACATGTTATTGATTTCTGTATGTATTGTCTGAGTAATATTCCCTGTTCAGTTTATCATATGATACAATCAAATTTCGAAATGGATTTTCTGCAGTATACACCTAGAACAACTCAAGCGACATTCGAGTTTTTTTTTAATTTGAGCAGTAGCTTCATTAGGTACACGGCATTGCAGAAAAGATCGGGGTATAGTTGAAGTAAACGATATTGTGCATACTTAAAGTTTTCGTCACTCTGAAAAACCAAAAAAATCAATACAAAGAAATTAACCGGCTGCAAAGTAGTCCAAGTGGACCTTGGAATTGGTGGTTCGTATTGGACAATTCTTACTAACCGAGTTTTATGATCGGCTGAAAAGTCATAAAATTATATTTGAAGTCCTGTTACGGCAACGAATAGAAATCGGGAATCCGGAGATGGTGTTCGCCGTCGTGTTCAGTTCGGGAATTGATTGCGATTTGAGTGTTGAAATTCGATATTGGTGCAGTTATCCTAGGACAATAACTAATAGTAATAACGAGTGTGATAACAACGTAGACTTTTTCCAGTGTAGTAATTCCAATAGCGATGGTGAACAATGCGAAAAAGAGATACCAGTAAATAACATTCGGATGCATTTGAATATTGAAACACATAGAGTTATGTTTCAATGTGTATAAGAATCTACATCTCAAGTTTGGTTTCGAGGGAAACAAACTACTACAAGCAATATCAAATTTGACCGAAATTATTTTCTGAACTGTGAAGAAAATAGTCAAAAACAAACCTTATGAATGCAAGACGCGATGTGATACAGGACTTCCAAACCTTTAGATGTTCATCTGATAAAATCATCAAGAAAAGGAATATACGACTGTTACAAAAGCATTGAGATTCGTACAACTGAAATCATAAGGAAGAAATTGAATACTTCCGGCCATAACGTGAGCTGCTGTGAAAAAACTATTCAGAATTGGATAAAGAAACTAGAATTTAGATTTAAAATAATAAACAAACATGAAACAGTTATGAAAAGCAGAAGAATAGTGGAATTGCATAACAAATACTTAGAACAAATAACTAAATATAGACAAGAACAACAGCAAATTTTCTATTTGGACGAAACGACAAAGCTATTGTGCTAGCGAAACATGTTGTGATATATTTTTCAAATAAAGTTGAGCCAAAAGAAAATCCCAACCTTATAATTTTGCATTTCATTGGAATTTAGCATTCAATCACCAAATGTGGGAAAATCGTTTTGAAATTTTTGTATGATCAGCTTTATATGGTTCTGCATGGTTGTAGGCTTCCAACTTTTTCTTTTTTTGCCTACACTGATTTCACCTTTCCTTTGCTTACCACACGAGTTATATATACTGGTGTAAGCAAGCTCAAGCATACCTGAGCTTTCACTCATATTGATGTGTACATAGAAAAATCATCAGAGGAATCTTTTTCATCAGTTCGGACTTCCATTGTCTAATATAATATAAGTTGATTTGAAATCCCTGAAAAAATAATTAGAAAATTAATGAGATTAACCGAATTGCCAAGAATAAACATACACGCTACAACCAAACAAATAAAATTGAAATATTACTAAAAGCTGAAAAATGAAGATTAAAAATTATTATTAACAGAAATTAAAACAAATTGAAAAAAATCAAAAGATTCCAAATCAAGTTATATCGCCAATCCCAGGAGAGAGGGCCAAACGCATATTGGAACGCGCCAGCCGAGCACTAATAAGGTCTCAAATTAATTACCACCGTTGGAAGAGGTCA
>WOGN01007415.1:0-11844 GCA_015342105.1 Leptinotarsa texana | reverse complement strand
GAGTGCCGAGACATTCTGTGAAATATGACATTTTGTGCACCTAACCTATCTTCCTCTATATAAATAAATAACAAAACATCTGTTATTTATGTGGCTTGTGGAGGTGGTATTGAACTATAATTTATATTTTGCCTCAGTTGTTGATTTGAAAAGATGATTTTCTTTTTTTAAAGAGGAATTTCTAGGTACGTATAAATTATTTTATCGTGAAACTCGAATGAAATAAATATTGCAGGAAATGTTCACTCTTTCGAAGTTTGCTACTTTATTTCCTATGAATCAGTGTTGTAACGAAGGTCACATAACAGAGGCGGAGGAAAACTTCTACAAATGATCTGAAAGGTGAATCGCTCAGTATAAAATAATTCAAAACTAAAAAAAAATTGTGTAAAAAGTTTCTACTCATTGGTAGTTTGCTAATTCAAGCTCTAAGTCACTGTCGTAACGGAGGTCACTCTATAAATGATCTACCAAAAAGTGAATCGCTGAGTGTAAACCGATTTGAAACTCAAATCAATGAATATTTTGGAGAAAGTATAAACTCATTCGGAGTTTGCTACTTCATTTCCTTTAAAACAATTGTTTTAACGGAGGTCACTTAACATAAGCGGAAGCAAATTCTCACCTAAGATTTCAAAGGTGAACCGCTCAATATAAACCGATTTAAAAAACAAACAGAAAAATTGCAGAAAGTTTCTGCTAATTAGAAATTTTGTATTAATAATATTTTCGGCGTCATTCCTCTTAAGGAAAGAATGAGATAATTGGAATACGAAAACTCTGTTCTTAATCAGTACTCTCTCAACAAGTTTATTAACAAATTCGACATTAACATGTATCTCCATCGGCATTTTCATTCACGAGTATATCTGTCAATACTACGTTCTTTCAATCGTTTTTGTCGATATGAAGTCTGGCTCGCGATTATCAGTATCTGATAAAAATCAACAAGTACGAATTTTTAACACTAACGAAGCAAAAAGTACGAATAAATATGCATTTCAATTGCGAAACACATTCACATTCACCCATGTGTCATGAACACTGGAAAAGTCTACAAATAGAATTAAATTTACTAACATAGTCGCTAATTTGATACGAATTGCTCGAAGTAATTGAGAGTCTCTTAATAACAATAATTAGTTCGATTGTATCACGTACCACGAACTATTTTGAACTGTTTGAAGATGAAGCAAATGAAATTATATTTTTCAAGTTCAAGAGTTCGTATATGAGTTTGGTTAGGTTTATTGTGTTGAGCCTGGCAAGTGATTCATAAGGCATTTGTAGTATTCTTTCAGTAAAACGATGGTATAGGTCCTCTTCTGTTGACCAGTGTCGGCTGCTGCTGACGCAGTTTCCTGTACATTTCATTGATTTCCTCAAAATAGGAATATGCTGTGATGGTAGCATAAAATTGTAGTGAATCACATCAGCTGCTGAACATCATGCAGTAACTATATTTTTTTTGGCGGGTTTCTGTTTTTGAGAAATGCCTGGGTGACTCAACGGTGTCCAACCATTGTCCTTAACGTCTCTTGTTGTCGTAGACGATCCGTAGAGAGAGTCGGTTTCTCATCAAACGTTGGAAAGGGAACTTTCCCAACATGAGTTTCAGGTGGGAGGTGTCCACTTGCGGCTGGAGGCTAGTGAGTTTTCATCTCCATTGGCATTGGCCTGTTAGGGGCATGGGATGGGATAAGTGAATCCATTCATGAGTGCTTGCAGTCCCTTATTGGGACACTGGATAGCTCACGCTGTCCCGCGATTCCCACCTGCTTCTGCATAGATCCAAGCATTCGAGGTGTCCATGCAATGGAAACTAATATTCGAGTCTATTGGAGGGCATAAAGGCAGACATTCAAGGTGTTGGGCCCAAGATGAACGGAGCTACTAGTATCCGAGCTTAGGATTTCGACCTGCCACTTCTGGGACAAAATTTTCTCTTGATTTGGCTGGTTAGCAGGGGCAGTAGTGCGACGCGAGCACCCTTCAGTACTTCCGCCATTCCACGTACCGTTTTTGATGGGTCAGTCCTTAAATTCTCCACCTTCGAGGCTAAAATTCCCGGAACGAAATTTCGCAAATCAAAATCGAACAGTGCGTTCTTCAACAGTATCATTGCCAAATGCCTGGTTGATCTATCGGGCTGTTACAGCAGGGATTTGGTTCAATTTAGTTTAAAAAATCAAAATTGGGAAAAAATCCACAGGATTAATGTATATAATACAAAATTCTCAATCGATCAGTGTATACCCTAACACAGTAGAATAAATGTTTATTGAGATATGGAGCTATAGAAACACGAGAATTTTAAAGGGACAAAACCTGAAACAACTTGATAAACAGTGGTAGTTTTTGAAATATTTGTTGAAAACAAGAATTGTTAAATTTTAATTGTTGATTCTGCCACCTCCGTTTCGAATGATATAAAGAAAGGAGAGAAACTTCCAAAATTGTTTCATATCTGTTATATTCTGATGTAAACTAATTTGCAAAGTAACGTTTCGTTGATTAGATTTCATCATCAACATTTTTTAAATACACATGTATTGTAATATACAGCTGAATCTATTATTCAAATGGCTACAAAAATAGATGGAAAAACTAGAGCAAAGTATATGAAAAAATAAAGTTGATGATGAAATTTAATGAAGGAAACGTCGCTTTGCAAATTGGTTTTCACCAGATTATAAAAAATATGCAATAGTATTGAAAGTTCTTCTGCCTTATTTTATATTATTCGAAATGAAGGCGGTAGAGCCTAAAAATAAAATACGACAATTCTAGTTTTTGGCGAATATGTCGAAAACAATCACATATATTCTTGATCTGAAAAGATATTACTCTAGTTCTCCATAATAGGAAACTTTTGCCCAACTTAACCGATCTTGTAGGTCTTACCGTTTCCGAGATAGCAATAGTGGGATAAACTAGTTTGACATATTTTTTGCAAGCTTATATGTTTCGATAGTTTTCAAAGGAATTACTATGATTTTCTGAATGGTATAGAATACAGAAACTTTCAGTGATAAAAATCGTTTTTGATGAATATATCTTATAGGATATCTGCAACCAGGGTCATTCCACATATTTACACTTTGATGTAGGATAATGATAAAAATATCTATGTTAATGCTTATACCGAAAACGTGACCCTTTGGCGCTAACTCAAATATTTCACGAAATGTTTCCACTGACTGTAGTTGAACGTGAGTTTTGGAAATAATTGAATAGAACAAACAGCTTTTCAAGCTCAGTAGTTCAGTGTCGTTGCTTATCGAGTTTGAAAGCCATGGACTTTTGGAATTTCTTTCTGACGTTTCGCTGGCGCGAGTGGCTAGCTTCTGCAGAGGTTTAACCAGCATTACTTGCTGTCCAATGAGTACCTTTTAGCGTATTGATACCTTGTCAGGTAATAAGTTGTATTTGTACCTGTATTTGTACCTGAAGTTGTACCTGAAATCTTGCTGCCTGTTGTCCTGTTCGTTATTCTCGAATTCCTTAAAATGGGGTTCCATATTTGATTGACGTTCGCCACTTCTTTTTTTATGTTAAAATTATCCGTGTGTTTGTGGATCTCCATTGCCTCCCGTACCAGTCGGCTATGGTATCCCTGATTGGAGGCAATTAGTTCTGTGTTCTCGAACAAAATTCTGTGGTCTCCTTCACTCGGTGTGTGTTCTGCCACAGCTGACTTGTCTGTTTGGCCTAGTCTGCAGTTCCTTTCATGCTCTTTTAGTCTTGTTCCCATGGATTGTTTGGTGGTTCCGATATATACCTTTCCACAAGTGCACGGAATGCGATTGACCCCTGCTGCTGATAATGGGTCTCTTTTGTCTTTAGCCTGAGGCTTCGTTGTATCTTCCTCGTCGGTTTGAAGACTGTTTCAATGCCCAATAGTTTTCCAGTTCTATCCGTGTCCCTAGGGATAAACAGTAGATATGCGCGTGCAACCATATGATCCTTTTGCACTTTTGAACCGTGTTGTCCTCCGGTCTCATGGCTCTTCTAGTCTCGGAGGTACTGTACCCATTTGATCTCAAGGTTACTTCCAGGTATTTTAGTTCCCTCTCCGTGGTTCACATATTCTCCGAGCCCGTTCCGTTAGAGTGGAGATATCTCATCTCTTTTGGCTAGGATGGTGGTTCGATAGTGCGTGCAAGTATCTATCGGTGTGTGTGGGTTTCCGATACACTTTGTGGGTCAGTCTGGTACCACATCGTTCTACTAGTACATCTAGGAATGCTATCCGTTGGTCTTGCTCAATCTCCATGGTGAATTCTATGCTCGGGTGTTGGGCGTTCAAGTGGTTTAGGAAACGGTTCAGATGGAAGAGACACCCTGGTTTAGTCTAACGATGCATTCGTACTTCTGCCCAGCACCACTGATCAGACCTGTGGCAGGTAGTAACAGCGCTGCCTAGTGTTGGATCACGAATATTTCTAAAATAATTATAAATAATCTTTATTCATTTGATGAAACAAGTTACAAAATTGAAGAAAATTATGGCGATGAGATGTGAAATTCAGCTTTTGCTTGTTTGAAATTCAAACTCAAAAATATAATCTATACTCATATAAAACTAGCTGGGCTGAGAATTCCGTAGGCTAACACAGAAAAAAATCTGATATAATTTGATTTTATTATCCAATAAAGTTGCCTTCGAACACGATGCAATGATTATTGGGGTCATACATTTTTTCTATACCATTTCTACAGTAAGACTTGTCTTTGGCCTCAAAACAGGCCTCTGATGGGGCAACATTTTTTCAGTGAGCATTTTCTTGAAGTGTGAGAACAGGAAAAAGTCGCTGGGGTTCAGATCTAGTTGATACGGAAGCGAAAGCAATAAGAAACACACTTCATGCAACTTTGCCATCGTTTTTATAGATTTGTGACATGGTGCATAGTCTTAATGAAACAGCACTTCTTTCTCCAAATGAGGCGGTTTTTTCGCGGTTGATTCTCCTGGTGCAAAGTCCAAATAATATTTATTTAACCAAGCGTTGGCTTCAACACTTTATTTTGCTAAAAAGCTATGCTTTATTAGCACAATTACAAATACTTTTATTGTAATTATTTAAAAATGTCCTAAAAGGACAAAACATAAGTGTATTGTAATTGCTTGAGAAGGTCCTTATAAGAAGTAACTACAGTTACAACATTTACAAATAGAAGTGTTGAAAAAACAAAGGAAGTTTTTTTTCTCATTTTTAATGATGATCTCCTACCACGTAGTAACGGCCATCAATTCAATTCTAAAGGGTTTTTCAATAAGGGCGGGTAGAATTTGAAATGGAATAAAACATGCTGTGTGTGAGGTATTAACAAAATTATTTTTTTATTTGAAAGGCGTATGTATGCCATTAAGTGTGGAATATGACATCATTCAAATGCCCGCCACGGCTTTTTGAGGATGCATTATCACCTGGTGAACCTCGCGTGGGTTGCCTCGGACCATATACGGCAATTTTGTTCCATGTTAACACAGCCATCCAACAAAAAATGCGCCTCGTCACTAAAGATGATTTTTCGACTAAAATTGGGGTCTTCTTCCTATCGATTCGAAGCCCAGTCAGCGAACAAACGCTGTCTATGGTCATGAACTTTGAGCTCCTGGGTCAGTTGGATCTTGTACGGGTGTAGGCCCAAGTCCAGACGCAAAATTCGCCAAGTTGAAGCCTGCGAAAGGCCGAGTTCTTGTGCGCGGCGAGGAATAGACTGCCTCGGGTTCTGCTGTAGACTTTCACGGACCGCGGCGATGTTCTCGGCCGATCTTGCGTTCCTTGAACGTATGGGTGTTGGCTGATTGTTTATTGAACCGGTCGTCTCAAATTTGGCCACCAAACGTTGAAGAGTCGACTGTGAAGGGCCACCACGTCTACCGTAAAATGGGCGCAATGCGCCCATTTGCGTTAACGAATACTCAAGATTTGACAGATGTCACCAAAACAAAATGGCCGCCACGGAGCGCCAAAATCTACCCGCGCCAATTGAAAAAACCTTTATATCGAATTGCTTTATTTACGTGAAACATTGAACTATTCAGAGTTAAGTTCACTTTTATCACCTGTTCCGAAAAAACCTGATGGAAAAGATATAGTGACAAACGATTCCATAACGATAAAATATATTCATTACTACTATTATTAATACTTGTTGAAAACAAATATTGACAGAGAATGTGGAAATCGATGGTCTACTAATAAATTACTGGACCAACATGGCGATTCAAATATTATTGCGCATAATTCAATTAGCAGATATCCGTGCTAACAAACGTTAATTAAACTCGAATAATATGTCAATAAGATGTCGTGAACACAACCTTCCTCTCTGTTTTCGTAGCAATTGAGTGGCAGGTTCATTTATTATTTCCACCTTGACATTACTTAGTATCCATACGTGCTGTGATTATAAAATTTGATGGAATATTTCTGGTAAGGTTGCTACAGAGAGTCGATTCAAACGGCTGGTTATATGGTTAGAAAATGGGATTATATCTGGCGAAATGCTGAATCAACTTTGGTTTAATTGATTACGTCAATCTAAATCCTTACTTTGTTTAGTAAACCATTTGACAAGTTCAGCTAATATTTCGGAGTCTGAAATTGAGTTTGATACCGAAAGCCACTTGAAACATGTACGAAAATATATTGAACCCACTTGTCACAGGGTTGTTGACACAGAATCATGTAGACGCAATTTTTTGATAAACTGGCAATTGGAAGAATAAATGTACTGAGGAAACTAGGTTGGGTTAGGTTAGGTTAGGTTAGGTTAGGTTAGGTTAGGTTAGGTTAGGTCCAAACTGAGTGGGTCTATTGGAGCCTGCATCGCAACCCGCAAGAGTTTATTATTGCTCAGACCTATTGACTACCAAATAAACCCAGCTTCCTAACGAAACCGATTAGTTTGTATGGTGTGTGGTATTTCAGGTCAGATGGTAAGGGTACAGCTCTGCCCAACTCTAAGAACCTGATTCGGTCCCCAGCGGGGCAGGCACAAAGTATGTGCTCTGCTGTTATACCATTTTCCAAACTGGGGCAACACACAATGTCTTCCGACAGTCCAAGTCTCTGCATTTGATGATTCAAATGACATCGTAATTCATTCCTTCTGTAGTGCAACAACTGTTTGGTATCAAGCTTCGAAGGGCGAATAAACGCCTGGGAGTAAGCCAATCCTGGAAGATCCTGCCAGAAGTCCATAAATCTTCTTGGCATCTAGATGTTCAATGTTTGTTTGGCAACGCCTCAAGCGATGCCAATGGCAGTTCTGCTGCGATGAAGCCGATTGCAGCACCCTCCTTTACAAGAGAGTCAGCAGCTTCATAGCCTTCCAGGCCAGTATGGCCAGGAATCCAGACCAGATACAACACAGAGGTTCGTCTGAGGACTTTATCCAGCACGATTTCAGTCTGGCGACAAATATGTGCGTTAATGGTTGAGTACGGGCTAGGCACGCTACGGTTGTATCATGCAGAGACTTGTCTGAAAGTTAAAGTTGTCAGTTGTTTCTCGGTACCATACATTAACAGTTTTTTTTCTGTGACGGGTTGAGCAAGAGGGCTTAAATTCTTATGTGAAAATATGGCGGAAAGCATAAACCGTCGTTTTATGGGCAAAGAGTTTTCAACTGAGTTAATAAATGTATAAAAGTCATCCAGCTTTATGGAAAATAAAGTCAAATGACTATGTGAACAAAAATTTAAAGAATAAGGGTTATGAAGCTTTGATTCGATACTGCACGGAACATGTCTGTGGTATTATGTAGCCCAGTGTTTGAGCAGAAATTCCAACGGAGTATTTTAGATCTTCATAAGATCTGCCTGTTGCAAGAAATCTAAGTGTTACTACCAAACGTTCCTCTGGAGACATTTGGTTCTCGTATGGGAGTGTGCTGCTTAGTTAATTTTTCTTTCACCATTGACAATAATGTCTCAAAAGTTGTACTATCCATTCTCAAGTAGTTTCCAAAATCATGAAAGTCGTTTTGCCTCAATTGCTTTAATAAAGGTATATGACTCAGAGTTTATTTTTCCAGTAGCCATTTTTCCACCCATTTACTTCGGTGTCTGGTGGCCATATAGTAAAAAGTATTTGTCAGAAGATGTATATTAATCATACGCAAACACAATGCAACTTTTTTCTTATTTGTATTTCTGCTGAACATTTTGTCACCAACAACTCTACATATGTCACCAACAGCCGGAAAGACATCACTAAAAACTTTGATCAAGACTGAATTCCACAGTTTTGGCAAAGACAGCAGACAAGTTGAATGATTTTGCCACAGATTAAATACGTCAGAGTTGTCTGCGGACACCGTGCTGGATAAAGTCCTCAGACAAACCTCTGTGTGTATGGCGGGCTAATCTGTTGAGTCTTCCTATCGAGGAGAGTCGTTTTAGGCAGTTTGCTACCAATTTATACGTTGCTCGGTAGGAGCCAAGAGCTTCCAACGTCTCTTGATTGTCCGAGGATAGTTTTATTGACTTGCGAGTGAGGTTGGATACATCCAATCATCCACAATTCAATAGCATAAATTTCCGATTGAAATACTGTCGCATAAGTTCCTAGGCAGGTACATCTTTGTCTTGGGTCTGCGACTGATTCTGGCCGTACACGGACCACATATTTGCAGTTGAGGCAACCACAACATTGTGGCCACGTTGATTGCACATTTTTGTGATCGACTTGCGGTCATATAAACTGCACTTGCAGTTGAGGCAACTGACATCTATATTTTGTGGTGTCAGAGTTTTGTGCCAATACTGTTTTTTCTGCATTGACCATGAGTCTATTTCTTTGACACCACTTTGAGAAATTCTGACTTATTATATTCAATTTTTCTTGGAGTTCCAAAAGACTGTCGGCTTCTGCGGAAATAGAAGTATCATCAGCAAAAAGAACTATCGAAGTAGTACTGACATGTTGTGGTAAATCATTTATGTATATTAAAAACATTAATGGTCCCAAGACTGAGCCTTGTGGAATTCCAACTCCCAAGTCATAAGTATTCGAGTTTACATTACCCCATTCTACGTACATCTTTCGAAATTTCATGTAGGGCATAATCCAAGATAGAAATTCACCTCGAATTCCAATTGCACTAAGTTTCTTGGCCAGTATATTGAAGTTCATAGAATCAAAAGATATTGATAAATCGAAGAAGAGTGCAGCCACAAACTTACCTTTGTCAATTCCTCTATAGATATTTTCCAAGAAAGCTGTAGTGGCACTTTCCGTCGATCTACCGGGACAAAATCCATTTTGACATTTGCTAATTACATTATGTTTCGTTAAAAAAGGAAGTAGTTGTTCATAGAAACAAGTTTCAATTACTTTACTCAACACACTAGCACCAGTTATTGGGCGGTAGTTGGCACTTCAGATGAATAATGTTTAGCAAATTCATTAGTTATTATGGATTCATCCCCTATCAATATAAGTCCAATGTAGACTATTGAGACTATTGTTTATTTCTTTTTCCACTTAGTTCACTCACAGTTTTCCACATTTGTTTTTTTGACCTTGTATCCTTTCTGGACTAAACATTTTTTCTGGTAGTATTTTCTCTTGCACATACATATTTTTTTTCATGCTCCTTTTTTTATCTCGGTAAAATTGTATCATGTCATTATCTGCATTTTAGTTATCGGTAAAGTTCTTTCAGTTGTCTACCTTCCTCCTTGATATCTTCAGTTCTCCACTCATTTTTGATTGTCATAAGAGGACATGTGAAGTCTAGAGCATACAGTAATATATTGAAAACATTTCTGAATGTAGCATTAATGTCTCATCATCAGGAAAAAAGTGTTCTCAACTCTGGAAACAACAAATTTCATGAGTATCCAATCAATACGCGACAGATAATGTGTGAAAAATGGCCCGATATTTCGAATATTTAGAATTCTAGCCCAATTCTTCTCAAAATACAAATTTAATTTCCTTGATGGAGAATATTCGAATAAACTTCGATAAACCTTATAATGGTGAATACAGAATTCAAAACCCTTTCAAATAACTACTGCTCAAAGGTTGTGTTGCCATTTCAAGTGTGCTGAAGGGAAACAAAAAATGGTTGGAAAATCTCGTTTGAGAATTGACAAGTACCGTGTTCTTATGCGTTACTTACAGCCGCAAACTAATAGTTTTCTTTGAGTTTTCATGGATTCAGAAAGAGCTACATATCAAACTCTTTCGAGTCCAGCCCTGCCCTTTTATTTTGTAGATATCCACACTCGTATATTGTATGAATTGTGATCATTTATGAAATCGCTTCAGGCGGGGTAGGCAAAACAATGATTCACATAAGTTAATTGAAGTAACCTACTTATGAATTGGTCATAATTTTATATGATGTCATATTGAGTTCTTACAATAACTTTTTTTGAAGAAATCTAAAGCGACCAAGCATCTTGCCGGTGAAAAGATTTGCCTGATTCGGAATGACAATTTTATAGTTAATTGAAAAAATATATATTTTTTAGAAAGCAGCGAAACGGAGTCCTTTCAAGCTAATGCAAAAAAAATAAAAAGGAGGTATAACGGATGAAAGTAATTGTACAACTAGTTAGTAACGTCGTTAATGATTTATAAATAGTTGGGAAGAAGAACATAAACGGAATATTGACTTGAATTATTAATACGAGAAAGTGGTAGGCCTTAAAACGAGTACTTGGAACTTTTACATATTCGTGTAAAGAATTGTATAGTCGAAGTAAACGATATTATGCACTCTTAAAGGCCGAAAAACCAACACATAGAAATGAACCGGCTGTAAAATAATACACGTGAACTGTAGAACTGGGGGCATCTGCTCCTTTAGGCACCAACTGTGAACAACGTCCATCGTGCTTTGTAGGATATTAAAAGCTACCCTTCCCGGCGTGGACCTTACCAAGATGACCAGATCATCTGCATAAGTTTGCAGTTCTACTTTTATTCTGTCGAGGGCATCGAGCAGACCATCCATCAGGAGCGACCACAGAAAAGGATAGTACCCCACCTTGAGGGCAGCCTCTGGTGACACTGAACTCAATGGCTTCGTCTTGAAGAGTCATAGTTGCAGTTCTGTTTACCAGCATGGAATAGATCCAGCCAGTTATGGTCGATTTTATATCTTTTCTAGCCAGAGATGATCCTATAGATTTAGGTAATGCATTGTCAAATGGTCCTTCAATATCAAGAAATGCAGAGACCACAATCTCCTTGTTGTCAAGGGTTTGGGAAATTTCCTCTACAAGGTTGTTCACTGCTAAATCAGTCGATTGGCCGGTTTTATAAGCATAGTGGTGTTTATTCAGGAGATGCATATAATGCCAACCCTCCTGTTGAGTCCATCTGGTATCCACTTTAGTTACACATACCACCCTTGCTGCCAACGAATTGGGTGGTATATAGTTTTACGCAGAGACCTCAGTGTAGAGATATCTTGAAAGTCGAAATGCTGGACAACTAAAAACACAAGACGTGGTTCAATGTCTGTTCAATATATACAGGGTGTCCCTGGACTTCCTCTTTTCCTCTCGGGAATGTATGGATGGGGTCAAAATATCACCAGTACTTCATAAAACTTTTTTTCCTAAAATCCTTCGTTACCAAGTAACGGGCCCTCGAAATTACAAAATGAAAAATGTTTTTCTTTGATAACTTTTCAAGTGAATATTCAAAATCATCCAAATTTTGGTAATTGACTAAACAAATGAATTCCGTCGATGAGCTTTCATGCAGGAGTCAGTTGTTTTGCTACAAAGTCAGGAACGGACTACCCCCGATGGTCCACACCCCAAAACTTTGAAATGACAGATATTTTTCAATATTTTTCAACAAATTA
>WOGN01007413.1:876-11845 GCA_015342105.1 Leptinotarsa texana | reverse complement strand
GGCCAACCAGTTCGCCAGATTTTTTTATGGGGCTATTTGAAGTGTACGAAACTGAACCTGCTTCAATATTGATTATACGGCAGAGAATGATAAATATTTGTAGAGATATTACCGTTACTATAATTGAAAATGTTCAGCGTGAAATATCGGAGAGGCTGTTCATATGTCAAGAAATTCAAGGCAACCAATTCGAGCATCTTCTGAACTGACCTCAAGCTTATTACCTCATATTATGTAGTTAATGTCAATGTATTCAGGTAATTATTGAAAGTTCCGCCATTTTGTAGTAGTTGGAGATATTGACATTATATTCTAGAGTTGGGAAGCAGATGGCGCCCAGTCGCCATCTTGAAAGTTTCATCTGTCAATTTCAATTCAAAATGAAGTATTAATGCATTCATTTCATTATACCAAATTTCAATTTTTTGAGTTGAGAGGGGACATTAGAGAAATGCACTGTATATTCGATTGAAAAACAATATTTTGAATGATTGTTACAATTTTTCGACCCTGTCACCTATTTTCACTGAGAATTTATATCAGTTCACTTGAAAACAAGGATAGAGTAATTAAGAACTTTTTTATCTTTTATTTAAAGTTCACGGAAATTCTGATACTCTCCATTTCATGAAAGCTCTAAAAATCAGTAAACTTACCTGCGAACTTGAAAACCAGCTCTCACATACGAGATGAGCGTGATTGTCATAGGTAGAAACACTAGAACGGCCCCCACCGTGGCTTGATATGGAATGAGTCCTGAATATTTCCTCGTGCAATAATCGAAGGATAAATCTTTGGTGAACTGTAGTCCCGAAATACATGAACAAACACTCCATAATACTAGGAGAATGATGGTTATTTTTCTTCGGGTCAGCTTATCGTAGCAATTCTGTGAGAAGCAAAGGCGGAAATAATTCTCTACCGCAATTGCTGCTAACGACAGAACAGTAACCAAGAAACACAAGGTAGCGAGGAACCATTGAAATCTGCAAACGACCAAGTTGTTGTCGCGCAGGCCTGCCAAGATGACGACCGCTGACGCCGGGACCACCAAACCCGAGACTAGGAAATCTGCTAGGGCTACGTTAACGAGGAATGTGTTTCCTGAAAGAATAAAAAAGTTTAGTTATGTGATGAAAGGAATAAACAGGCCTTTTTTTAGCTGATTCTACTACTGCTATCTCGGAAACGGTGAGACCTGCAAGGTCAGTTGAATCGGGCAAACGTTTCCTCAATTTCTCTCTCAGGTCGGGAATATGAGTGATGGTTTTTGAAATATAATGGGCGTCTCCATTCCATAGACTTTAGTTCATTGAGATTAGTTAGACAAGTTAACAACAACAGGCATCTAGATGCTTATGAAAGTGTATAAGTAATTAAATATGACAGTAGTAATTATACATGACAGTATTATGAAAAACGATGGCGGACCATAAACAGTAAAACGCCGTTTTTCTTTTTATTGTCAGAAATATTCTATCCTTATTCAACTAACAATTTATTTGTTTGAATTTAATTGATTCATGTATTTGTTCGACACATTAAAAACGATTGTTCACAAAATTTGTTCTATTTTAAATGACACTTGATTTAAAATATTACATGAATGAATTTGTTTGATGATATTTGTCATATATAATTTTTTTGTAACTATCGAATAGGTAGTGCCATACCGGCGTGCCATACCGTTTTACTTTTCATTAATATTCCTTTGAAATGAGCTGGATTATTTTGTTTGTTGAATTTCAGTGATACATGAATTAAATTGACTGTTGTTCATTTTTATTTGGCGCTGACTTCGGGCGTATTTTTGTGGAACTACTCAACTGCATATATGTATGGCGTTGGTCATAGTATGGTAATAATCCATTCGATCGCAGCAATGAATAAAAATTATCAAAGATTGGAAAGATTTTCAAGGAACTAGGTATGAAGGTGGTTTTTAAAACAAGTCATATACTAAAGAGCCTTTTGGGAAGTCCAAAAGACAAAGTCGAGAATTCATATTTTGCAAAAAACCATTCCATAGACTTCAGTTCATTAAGATTAGTTAGACAAATTAACAACAACAGGCAACTAGATGCCTATAAGAGTGTAGAAATAAGTAAACACAATAATATCATGAATAACGATAACGGACCTATACCAAAGAGCATACTATATAGCTTGTTAAAATAATATTGTTGGGTTTACTGACTACTACAAAGGACGCATTGCAAAAAAAAATTAGGTAGGTAACACTGTGAAATCAACTTAATATAGCTGAACATTGTTTTATATACAGCTTTAACAGTTGAATATATATATTGTAAAATAATGGATGAGGAAAAATTGTAAAGTTAATTTAGGTTGGTATACCTGTATGGGATATCTATATAGCATAAATAGGTTTAGCTTGCGTTAGTTTTTAGTTTTAATCTTACTCTTTGAAGATGATCACTTGGTGATTGAAACACGTGTTGAGGTATTAAAAATAACAATTTGGTGTTGGGAAAAAACAATAATATTCAAAACTAACAGTGTCATCTATTTCAAAACTATTACTGCTAATTAAATAAATTATACAAATCTAGAAGGCCTGCGATAGAGAATTGTTAGGGGATGCTAATTTCTGCCTCCGGATATCTTCAATAATGTAAGGAAAGCTTTTGAAAGTAGACTGTATTATTGAATGGAACTAGATGGAGGTCAATTTGAACACTTTATACATTGATTGTGTTAACATTAATATTACTTTTATTGATTTTTTCAATAGAATGAGACAACGATTTGTCTGTTTTCTCTTAAATAAGACGTTCAACATTCAATTTCTCAATAACGAATGAACCAATTTTGAAAAAAATTACAGATATAATACAGGGACAAATGACCTTTCAAATGATGTATCACTCGACCCCCCATGCTATTGAAGAAAACAGCGGGGTAGTTGCTGACCGCAATAGTGTCAGCAACTACCCCGCTTAGTTCCTCTAGAAATAAAATTGAAATTTTCCATTATACAGGGGGGTCAAGTTTTCATTGGAACGTCCTGTATAAATAAATATACTTATTCGTTTAACAATTATTTTCAATTGACTACAGGTGTAAAACGACTCGAGCACTCATAAAATCTTTTGCTGGCTACCTTTTTGCGAAAAATAGGGTGGACCCGGTAAATTATTATAAACCCGTGTATACTAGATGTGGAAAATCATAAAGAAATCACAAAATTTTTTTTGAGCACAATATTAGCGTTTTGTATTTATAACGAGCTTTAATTGATTTATGCTATTAGAAAACATCTCAACCCTGAAAACTGCTTTGCCTTCCACCTTTGATCTAGCATTATCATTCAAATAACGGGTTATTAGCAGATATTTTTGTGGTTCAGTTTCTTTTGTTAATTTCCAATCAAGAGATTGTTATGTTCTCAGGTTACTTCAGTACCCATATTGATATAATATACTTTTAAACTGTTGTTTGGATGTTGTTTCGATGGAATAGATTGGATAGACATTTATCGTAGTGGATATTTCGTTGGATAACGAAATCTTTTTTTCTTGTCACAGAATGTCACATTCAACAGATTTTTGTGGGGATACATCTCCAATTAACTACAGTATCTCTGTTGGTCAAAAATGCTAGTAATTTTTCGAATCCAATCTGCGGGTTTAGTTTTTTGGGAAACAATCCAGATATACAAGCTTTTTGTTTGAGTTGCCATATATTTGGTATATTATATCCTGGATAACTAGCCTACATTAAACATTATATTCGAAAGAAAGAATTCCGAAAGAATTTAATACCATTGAAAAAATAGTTCTGGTCATCTGAGTATAGACTAGAAGGCTTGTTAAAGATATCTCATATATACCATATTTGTTATTTTAGAGTTTTCATTTTCATTTTCTCGAAGCAAATAGATCTCATCAAAGTATACTGCAGCTTCGAAAGCATCTTCCGGAAATATAGTCACCTCGTGTTCTCGTGTCGTAAATTTTATATGGCAGACATAAACAACATTATTCTCGCTCGTTGAATTCATGAAAGTTTGAGCAATTGATAATTTCGACAAGATGAACATGATGTAGGATGATTAGGAGAAAATAATAGGGTTTCATAGACATGTCGTCAATTATTATGGACAATAATTATGAAGCTTCCAATGTTACTGAGTTAGTATCAATTTGAATAAAAGGAAATATTTTTTGTGGAGAAAAGTCAGTATTTTTATTAACCTTTTTGGGTATTGTTTTCTTTCCACAATCTGAAAAATATAAAAATTATAATAAGAAACTTTATGCAAGCGCAGAAAGGGCAAACTTTTTAGATAACCCCGATAAGTTATTGAGTAAAATTAAAGTATTTTTCACAGAGAAAAAAATTGTATTATCAATAACTAGTCGTATTTAACAAATTTGCCTATCAAAAAAATTGCTAAGAAATAATACATTATTTATCTTAACGTTTAAGATGCCAAAATCTGCCTCCGTCTTCGAAAATGGACAAAATATTCAAGGTTATTTGCAGTTATTCCGTTTGATTATTTATTTCTCAACTTCTTCGACAGATGTCAAAGGAGTTTTGAAATATGAAATCACGTCAATGTTGTTGATTGACAACTGAAACTCACCGATATCAGTCCATTGCCATTTCGCCACTATCCATTTTTTTTTCAAGACGGGTAGCCAAGTACGACCTATTTCTAAGGATATTTTTGGCATACAATTCCCTCCAAATATGAGAATATACGCTGATTCCTTCAGTTTACGTCCCTTAGAGTGAGGCTCATTGGCCTAAAGTCAATGATGGTCACTATCTTGCACTAACGAGTGGCTAATGAGCCCGAAACCAGTCTGCAAGTGTGCCCGTTACAAAACTGAAGGTCGACTCTTTCAGTTATATTGCCATTTGCATATGCAAGAAATTTTCTGTGAAGATTCCTGCACTAACGCCTGTCGGATATAATCCAACGCCCTTCGTGGTATCAGCTAGGGAAATAGTCGTTTTCTGATAGGCGCCAGTCTATTCAACTTACTGTGTAGGTATATCCGAGACTGGCTTGAACGTTTAAAGTTCATTTCTTTAGATTTGTTTACTGCCAGTCTGCAAGCATAGCCCACTGACTAATAAGTAAGAAATTTTGTTTTATTGAAATTCAAATATAGAAAATTTGAATCGCACCACGACTTGATTTTTTGTAGGTCTCTTGTAACATTTTTTTGGGGTAAATTCACATCTTCAGAGTGTCATAGAATGGTAGTGTAGTCGGCAAATGAAGTGAAGGTACCAGATATATCTAATGCTTGCTATATATAGATAAAAAAATAAAACCAAAAATCCCAATGAAACTATTTCAACACGAACCGATCGTTTATAATATCGTTAATTATAAAAGGTCTTTCCCAAAACATCTTCTTTTATATAGGTCCAAAAATATATTACAAACTACCACTTCAAATGAAAAAATATATAAAGTTTGTTTCTTTGAATACCAAATAATTAAACAATGGAAATAGAATATACCTATAAATCGAAATGAAATGAACAAATGAACAAAAATAAATGAATAATTGAAAATAAATAATAAAATAAAAAACACCCCTTAATTTTACTCAGTTTTACTTAGTTTCATCCAAAATACCCATATATCATTTATTCGCCAATGTTTCTATTCAAAAAAAATTATAAAACCCTAGACGATCAGTTTGCATCTCTCCAAACATAAAAAAATATCAACTTTCCTCGTGCAGAAATATGAACTATAAGAATTTATGCTTAGGTAATTTCTGTACAGGAATATATAATCTGTAACAACAATATAAATTGTGAAAATGACAATTATGGAATGAATAAACTTTGATTTGAAGACACTGGAATTATTTCATCAGACATAGATGCAAATATTTGTTTTTCAATTGAGCGACAAACCATGATTCAATAAAAATTGCGAGCTCAGCTGTCGCTTCTAAAATCCTCGCCCACTGACAGTGGTGAAAAATATCCACCACAGAAAATCGTATCAAGTTTGTAAGTGCTCGTAACAAATTCAAATTGAGAGTTAGGTGAAGGTGCATAATTGCTGGATTAGAGAATTACGAATGAACTGCTTGTCAGTCCCAACGGCTCACATTACATTTATCACACATACGGAAGGTCCAATAGCGATAGTAAAAAATATACTATCTAAACAATTTGTATCTGACTACCTATACCATTGATTTTTAGGAAAAACTCTTCATTCCCATTGTATAAAACACATTAGCAAATATCATTTTTGGACAGTCCTATTGAACAAATACTGCAACAAGCTTTGTTGATGTCAACCTCCAACATAACTTCGGCTCCTATGTTTTGTAGGTTCTTTAATCTATCATACAAGAAAGGGGTCTATTTTTCTTGTTGGCAAACTGCTAAAGTTCAATCAATACTCAAAATATCACAAATAACTACAGACCAAATGAAACCAGGACACAAAAAGAAAGCATTTGGAATATAAAACAAAACAGTGTTGGTCTTACTGATCTCAAGTGTCTTCAAGATTGTTGTACACCACATCGAATTTGAATGTCATGTTTGAACCCTTTGAGAAAAATTGGAGAAGTAATTTCTTATAGTAAAAGTGATTTTGTGAATTTTTGAGAAAATATGTTGTCTAGTATTTTTTTCTATTATGGATTGAAAAAAGGACACGTTCAATTTTCCTGAAAATTATTTTTGATGTAACTACCAATGAACGAGAGGATAGTATATTTCCAGCTCTTCTTCAAAACGGACTGGAAATAATTTTACCTATTCTCATGAAATTTTATAGAGCTAGTCTGGCGTGGACTATATACCACCCAGTTGGTTAGCAGCAAGGGTGGTATATATACCCAAAGTGGGTCGAAAAGACCCACACCCTGAATGAATACGAGCAATCAGCCTTACATCCTTCCTCTTGAAAGGACTTGAGAGGATACTGAACGGACATTATATGCACCAACCTGAGTAACCACCAGTATACTTATCAAACCGACAAATTGACAGATTCAGCATTAAATAACCTTGTAGAGAAAATTTCCTAAACCCTTGATAACAAAAAACATTTGACAATGCACCACATAAATATATAGGATAATCTCTGGCTGGGAAAGATAACTGGCTGAATATATGCTATAATGGTAAACAGAACTGCAACTACGTCTCTTCAAGGCGACGCCATTAGGTTCAAAGTCATCAGAGACTGCCCTCAAAGTGAAGTACTATCTCCCCTTCCGTGGTCGCTCCTGATGGATAATCTACTTGATACCCTCCTCAGAAGATCTGCAAGCTCATGCAGATGACTTTGTCATCTTGGCAAGCTATACGTCGGGAGGGGTAGCTTGTTATATCCTCCAAAACACGATGGACGTTGTTAACAGTTAGTGCCTGAGGAAGCAGATGTCTGTCAACTCCAGGAAAACTGTGACAATCCCCTTCATCAGGAGAAGGAGATTGGACGATTCAACGCCACTGTCCCTCAATGGTGAGGTCATTCCATTTTGAACAGAGTTGAAATATATCTCCTGGAACGCTCACTTGGAAACAGTTTTACACAAATCCAGGCTGCCCCTATGGACATGTCGAAAAATTTGTGGTAAAACTTGGGGTTAAGGTCCCAAACAAATCCATTGGATTTATGTGGTGATTGGCAGACCAATGATCACTTGTGGTGCAATTGCCTGGTGGCCGAAGGCTTTACAGAAAAAGGCTCAGGCGAAGCTCTCTGCCTCACAGAGACAGGCTAGTTAGGCCATCAGTACCATACCGTCAGCGGCCATGGAGATCCTTCTAGATCTACCTTCTAGATCTGGAGAGGAAGGCTAGTTGGTCTGCATATAGACTGTTGGTTGACACTGGAAGTCACAGCATCTTTATGGTTTCAACTATTAACTACGAACTGTCTCATAAAGTAGTGTTCCACGTGTAGAGAGGACTGTATCTTCTGGAAGAAGGAAATATTAAGAGCAGATAGTTGTTGGTTTACAAATGGATCGAAAACACCTTCAGGTTCTGGTACAGGTGTTTTCGGTCGCAGACCCAGGACAGAGATATCAACCTGCCTAGGAACATAATATGTGACTGTATTTGAAGCAAAAATTTACGCAATTGAATTGTGTGTGGGGAGATTGGAAGAATGCAACCCCATACACAAGTCAGCGGACAGTCCAGCGTTGTTGGAAACTTAGCTCCCACTGAGCAACGTCTGAATTGGTAGCAAATTGCCAAAACGACTCTCCTCGACAGGAAGACTTAACAGATTGTCACTGGTCTGGATTCCTGGCCATACTGGCCTGGAAGGCAATGAGGCTACAGACTCCTTTGTAAAGGAGGGTGCTGCAAGCAGCTTCATTGGATCATAACCTATTATTGGCATCACTTTAGGCTTTACCCAACAAAGATTGAACACCTGTAAGGCAAGAAGATTTATGGACGCCTGGTAAAATCTTCCAGGATTGGCTCACTTCAAGACTTTTATTGACCCTTCCAAGATTGATACCAAACAGTTGTTCGACTATAGTAGGGATAAACTACGATGTCTAACAGGCTTTCTCACAGGTCACTGTCATTTGAATCATCATATGCAGAGACGCGGACTGTCGGAAGACAGTGCGGGTCGCTTTTGTTTGTGCCTGCCACGCTATGGATCGAATCAGATTCTTAAAGTTTTTGGCAGCGCCGTACTCTTACCATTTGACCTGAAAGACCACTTATCACAAACTGATAGTCTTCGCTAAGAAGCTGGGTTTATTTGTTCGAGTGTTAATAGGTGTGAGCCACAATAAACCCTTGCAGTATGCGGTGGAGGGTCGAATAGACCCGATCACTTTGGACCTAACCTAACCTAACCACTAAACGAAATAATTCTGTGGTTTTTTGTAAAAATTTTTTGGATACTTTTCAAGATTCAAGAAAAAAAAATTTAAAAAATGAGTTTTTCAGTTTTTTTGATTATCTCATATGGATAGATTTTGTTATTTCCGAAAGGAAAGAACTTAAGTTGGATGAAAAAAAATGTAGAAGCTGATATCTGCAGAGCAGATATCAAGTTCTACATTCGTATCAGTCACTTGACGAAGAAACATTCAACATACAGTACGTCTAAAAATAGATAATTGGTAAAGGTTTCAAAATGTAACTTCTACTTACCACGTTTTCTTAAGTAATCTTCTATCATAACAGCGCTGATCATAAACACGTTTCCAACACTTCCCAGTGTTGCGAGAGAAGCAAGCAGTATCAGCCTGGCAAGTCTCGACCAGTGGTCGCTCAGGGTAACAGGAGAAACTGATTCTGTTGGCAAGGCATTTGTAATATTCATCAGAACCATCACTGTGGCACCTGGAAATGAAAAAAAATCTGGATCAGAATGACAGAATTACTAATTTCATGGTTTCAATATTTTATTTTCATGAATAGTAGTACCTAGAAATTTAGTAAAATTTTATGTTTTCCATTGCCGTTTGTTGTCGAATAATTCTGATTCATAGCATTTCAGTTACAAAACAAGCACTTTTTCCAATCACCCGAAGTGCGATACTCTTCTAAAAGCACGTTCTTCCGACCAATGGCGTCTTCAGGAGATGAAGAAAATTCGCATCGAGAAGAATATCTCATTTCTGGTGATTGGAAAAAGTGCTTGTTTAGTATTCGTTTCACACCAGAGGTTTCAGTTCCAACTTTTTTCAGCATTGAGGTTGATACTGAGTAATTGTTACTGAAAGATAAGAAAACGAGATCATTCATTAAATAATTGTAGGCATTCTGGTATTTTGTATTATGGCTTACAAGAATTGAAGCATTATCTGGTCAGAATATACCACAATATGGGCCACATATGGTAAATACGGTGACTAAGGCATGATTATGGTAATGTTTTTGGACAAAAATTTACGAACAAGAAATGACGGTGAGCAGGTCCAGTATCGTGATGCCTTATTATTATTTACTGTATGACCATGTGGTAAAAACTCCATATGCAACTCCTGAAAACAGTGAGCAAAATCTTGGCGTGCTTAATTTGGTCATGGGTTGGGTTAGGTTAAGTCCAAAGTGAGTGGGTCTATTCGACACTGGACCAAATAAACCCGGCTTCTTAACGAAGCCGATTAGTTTGTATGGTAAGTGGAGATCTTGCAGGACAAATAGTAATAGTGCTGCTCTGCGAACTCTAAAAACCTGATTCGGTCCTCAGCGAGGCAGGCACAAAGTATATGCTCTGCTGTTTCATCGTTAATAAGGCAGTCGGATAGTCAAGGTGCAAGATTTCCACGTTGATTCCCGCAACAACCTTCCCATATGAAGGTTTCTGAACCTCAGATACTTAGATTCAACCGTCCAGCTTTTTCGTCTCTGGTTTTGGTGAATCATCACTTGAGTGCAAACGTTTGCTAACCTGCTCACGGGGGGTTTGTTCCCCCACCTGAAACAGGCTGGGTACGCCGCTCAAAAATTTGGTGCAAGGCGGTTTCAGAAGGTACCCCGCTTTCGAGGAGACAACTCAGTCATTTCCTGGATCAGGAGTTGGAGAACTCAGTCATTTCCTGGATCAGGAGTTGGAGAGTTGAGAAGTTCCCGCTCCTGATCTGAATTTACAGGGAGTCGTAAGCTTGACATTCATCTCCTCTGTAGACTCAGCGTCAGAAAGAATTTTTAAATTTACTCTGTCCATAAAAGTCCCATGAGTAGGTAGAAAAAGAAGGTAAATCACGGTATAGCCCCGTGACAAGGTGATGCTAAGACGACCAGGGCGCCCGGTATCTCGAAAGTTCCGTACTTACAGCTGATAGGCACAGTGTCATTCATCCTTTCGACACAGATACACACACCTTAGGATCAGGCCATCGTTGGGATGTCATTCAGTTAGGGAATAACATTCCCGTACTCAGCGGGGCTACGTGGAAGCAGGCATCCGATGGCCGGTTTTCTCAACCCCCACATCCCAAGCCAATGCACTCGATAAAAAATC
>WOGN01007412.1:0-11845 GCA_015342105.1 Leptinotarsa texana | reverse complement strand
TTTATGGTCCACGATTGTTTTGTTAAAACGGGTCGTGTATTGTTATTTGTTTAAAAATGCCTTACACTACTGCTGAAAGGGTTTTAGTTATTGCTTTATTTTTTGGCAACGACCAAAATGCTAATAGAACATCAATTTTATTTAACGAGAAAAACCCTGGTAAACGCCTAAGCAGAAATCACGTTCTAGATTTGGTCACAAAATTCAGAAAGACAGGTTCGATTTCAAATAAGAAAAGAAATGTTCAGAGAAGGTTAGTGAATGACGATATTGCGATTGGAGTGATTGATCAAGTCATCGCCAATCGTAGGTTAAGTACCAGAGGTTTATCAGCTATGGCTGGAATAAGCCATATGAGCGCATGAAAAATCCTTAAAAACCACAAATTCTATCCTTACAGAATTAAACTTGTTCATGAACTCAATGAGGATGATTTTGTCCGAAGACAGAAGTTTTGTGAGGGCATGAGTGAGAGATTGATGCAAAATCCCTAGATAATTTAAAACATCTGTTTTTTTTTAATCTCATCTCATTTTATTCAAACTGTTGCGTGAAACTCACAATTGCCGTTATTGGTCAGATGAAAACCCAGAAATACATACCCAATATTCCCAAAACTTGAATGTCTGGGCCGAAATATTGGGCAATCATATTATAGGTCCATTTTCCATTGACGGAAATTTAACCGGTGATTCTAATCTACAACTTTTCGAAGAGGCAATACAACCTCATCTTGTTGAAATAATTAAACAGGATCCAAGATGTCAAGATGAATTTATCCATTTTCAACAAGATGGCGCACTACCCCATTCTGCCCAGCAGGTTCGAATTATTTTGAATAATCATATTGAAGGACAATGGATTGGCAGAAGAGGTTCAGTTGGATGGCCAGCACGATCACCAGATTTAACACCACTGGACTACTTTCTGTGGGGATATTTGAAGTCTAACCTTTATGCTACACAGCCAGCCAATTTGTATGATTTACGTCGTAGAATTATTGCTGAATGTCGAGCTATAACTTCTGAGATGTTGAGCAAAATTCGAAGAAAATCTTTATCGTTGCATGGAGCAAAATGACGCACATTTTGAACATTTACCATGAATTTCCTATGTTAGTTACCCTTATTAGGTGTTACTTTTTTGTGTGTGCTTTAAAAACAATTATTGGGATTTATTAACCCTAAAACAGTTTTCTGTGTCATCAGCATTCAAGGAATCAGCAGGTTGTATTCGTCGTGTAGATAAGTTTTTAGAATGATTCACTTTTTTAGCAGAAGCTTAAAATATCCACGTCAAAAGACGGTGTCACTCAATTTATCTAAAATGTAAGGGTGGTAACCAACCCCATCCCCCGAAAAAATCTCCTCGTAATAAACAAATAATCCTTACTTTTTTACGAAATCAAATGGACACATATTAGCAGGTTGTCATAAAAAGCAAAAATTTATTTTTTTATGAAAGTTCTGAACGTAAATTGTACCTTAAAAACAATTTGATTTATTTTAAAAAGAGTATAACTCAATAGAAATACCTTTAAATCATCAAATTATCTCGAAAACTAATAGTTACAAAAATTTTCTTCCATCATAGATGTAAAGGTATTCGAAATACTTTCAAAACAAGATGCCACTCGACCTACTAACCCTATCTAAATGAGAGTCATCGGACGCACCCCTTCGAGGGGGTGCGTACTACAAAAAATCTGAGTAGTCTGAAAGGTGTCCCCCTTTAATTAGAAATCGACGACAAAATACTCGAATATACCGATATTCAGGTAGCAAGTGCACTTATGCACATTATGAATATGTAAAATTACTTTCAATTTTCAATTATCGACTGTGTATAATGACAAGACGATTGTTTTATAAATAGATTTAAGTCTTTTTTGAATCTGAATGCTGACATTTCGTTTTGCAGTGTTTTGGAAGGGAGATTGAATACTTTTGATGCTAAAAATTGAAAGCATTTTTGGTCTATTAAGTTCGATGCGATAGGTACTAAATAAACATTTCTTTGTGTCGTAGTATAGGTATGAGAAGGTTTAATAAGTTTGGCCTTATTGAAGTACTGGTAAAGGAATATTTGTCTAATATAAAAAATCTCAAACTCTTCATAGAGATCATCACACGCGTATCTGTTGTTTTTGAAAACTATCATTCTTAGGAATCGATTTTGAGTTACTTCAAGCGGCTTTGATTTTAGAAACCCCTTCCCACTAAACTTTGGTAAATAATTTTGAGCTGTCTGATGATACAATTCGTTCAGGCTAGTCTTCCCTTACCTATGCAGTAGTTTTATGGACTAACTATCAGATAACAACTACTCTCCTTACTAATGATGTGTGCGGTTGATCCATTTAGGTAAAGTCTCATTATTAAGTCCTTTACTGCCCGAGGTGAGCTGCCTAATTAGACAAAGTAATGACTTTCAATTTCACACATTACTAGCTAATTGCAGCGGTATTTTAGACAATAAACAAAGAACCACTTAACATTACAATTATCTGATTATTACCGGACAACGGTGTGTTCGACATCTATGTGGACAGCTTCAAGGATGTAGAATTTTTAGAAAATAGTAAATAATAGTAGAATATTTATGAGGTTCAATCCATTATATTCAGTTGAATTGGGCAACTTTCATGACCCGGCCTTGAGTTTGTGTATCAAGTGAGAACATAATGAATTGTGTCACTTCTTTTCACTGAATATGAAGTCAGTCAGATTTAAGTATGTAACCAAGAACAAAATAACACCATAAATATTTTTCCTTATGGTGTGAAAATAGAGAATCATAAATCTCAATTAACAATTAGCTGTGAAGAAAAAATCCTTAAATATTTGTCAAAATGCTGATTTGGGACTCACATAAAAAGGTATACAACCCACAAGTTCCTTGTGACAAAAAAACCCTACTTGAGCTTTTTTTAAGGTGCCATGAAAACCGAAAATTTCGAAATTCCATTTCTTGCTTCATTCTTTTTATCTGCAGAAATGTTGAAAATCTGTTTATACTTCAGAATGTGACCATAACATTTTCAAACAAGATAACGCATGACTTGGGGTATCATTAACTCCGAAATTTCAAATATGGACTTGTGTTTTGTATCAATTCCATATAATATTCTGAAATTGAAGGTATTTTAGAAATTTCAATAATTTGATGATCATAAAATGGATATTTTTTTATTATGACCCAGTCAGTAATGAGTGAGTTGTTTGATCGAATAATTAATCGGTAGTCGACCTGATTCGGTCCCCAGCGGGGCAGGCACAAAGTGTATGCTCTGAAGTTTGATATCAAGCTTCAAAGGGAAAATAAACGCCTTGGAATGAGCCAATCCTAGAAGATTCTGTCAGACGAATGTAAGAAAAGCTTCCTTAACTTCGAAATGGTCCCACACCACTAGATGTCGTTCGTGAGAGTGTGAGAGAGACAAAGAAATAATTCTTAAGTCTTTTCCTGGATGCAACAAGCTGTATTCTTTAAATAATGTATTGCACCTGCTTTTATATTTTTGTATACATTTTCATTGTTATGACTTATCTTCAATTTATGAGCTTCAGTTATGAATCAAGAAATTGACAAACGGAATAGAGAAATAATATGTCATATTTATTATTTTTTAGTACTTTGATTTTTCTAGATTTTCTTTGAAATGCGTTTTGCTACACGATAACTTCATCAGTAACTGTTATATCAAATTGATGTACCAATATCTGAGCTATTGCGTATAGCGAAATGCGTTTTGAATAAAATTCGTTAAGAAAATTCTATGATTAATTTCATGGACATTGTTATTGATTTCCATCAAGTAACGGGTCACATTATTCATAATTTGAATAACTATCACTCGATCTCCATTTCCATTCAACAAAAATTAAGGTTTGTGATCCCTTAGAGGGTTGAAAGCTTTGCAACAGTATTCGGGTCTTTTGTACGCAACAGATTTTTGGTGTCTACTAAAACTATTCTCTATTGTTTTTGCGGGTTTAGCACATGCTCAATGAATTGTGTGATGTTATTCCATTCACCTCAGTTGTCCAAATAACTACATACATCCGTTTGAAATATTGGATATGAATAGAAATTGCAAAAAGCATCAAAGGAGTTTTTTGATCCTTCTCGGTTTGAAAAGTCAATACTTATAACTTCGAAAGTCAAGTCAATAATAATTTCTGTACTTTTCTGTTGGATGTCCTTGTTTTATTTAAAAAAATTCATACTTTTTTGTTGTTTGAACTCACTAACTTCAGTTATGACAGATTATTCATCAAATAAACAATATTTTTTTATTCCTATTCCCGACTATAGCTTGAATATTTTTGGAACGTCCATTCTTATCAAGAATGGGAACCCTGTGAGTGCAGCCAATTTCAAGAAAACACATAACGAGGAGAAACCAGCAAATCGGAAATAGCAGAGCATGTTTGGACTCATCAATGTAACATCAAGTTGTCCCAAGCTGATATGATTCACGGGGAGGAACACTGACTAGAGAGGAAGTTCAAAGAAGCTGCATATATGTTGTCCAACGACGCATACAGCCGAACTAGCTTAGAGATACGCAACACATGGAAACTCTAGTCAAGCGGAAAAATAGTCAACTCCCGCTTAAAAGTTGAAGCGGAGAGAGAAAAGAGGGGATAGGTGGAAGTGCTTAAATGCTATTAGGATAGTCATCTCTAAGAGGAATAGTCCAGTTATCACCCGAAGACGATTGTGGGTACTAATAATCGAAACGTCATGAAGTAACTTGCTTTGAATTCTTTTTTAATTTTTTAATTTTCATTTTTGATTGATCAGCTTATACTTTTTTGATTATTTTCATTGCTTGATATAATCCATACTTTCAGTTGATCATTTCAATTTTAAGTGATTTTTCAGAGATTTCGAATCATATTAAAATAATATTGGACAATGAAAGTTCGAACTAGTAAAACTCACCATGAAATATTGTCAACCACTTTTAAACTTCGAACATTGCCACATCGCCCCTGATGATGTCTGCAGCAGTTACAGACGAAACATCAGAGCTAAACACCTACAGAACACAGCTAAGAAAACTGAAAACACCTTGTTTTGAAAGAATAGAAACATGCAGATCAGAATACAATTTAATTATATCACATTTGGTTTCCAATGGGGAATAATTCAGCATATATACAATAATTGTTAGACATCAATGGACAGCATAGAGTAGAAAAATAATCGTTCACCACCAGCCTCCTGCAACAAAATTATTGTCCATTATCAGTTAGCAAAGTACAAGTTACAGTGTCACTTCACATGCATTAAACAATAGGCAAGTTAGATTTTGAGGAATATTTTTTGTGAACGACTCCTTTTTGGGAAAATTCATTTACAATTTCTGCTCCTCCATCATTTATGGAAGAGCATTCCCCTCCTCATCAGTACTTTTTTGGATAACTTTTGAAAACGATTGACTCAATCCTTGCAAAAAATTACACGATAACAAGTCATCGAAAGAAAAACAAAATGAATGAAGAAAAATTGATTTTCTTGTTTTTATTTATGTATTTCATTTGTGTGAAGTTCTCTCCCTCTCATGTAAAGATGGGGAAGTAGATTTTGACTTGAAAACATATTTCCTATGAAAAATAGTTTTTTGACTGACAACTGTTCACTTTAAAGTTGAAAAATGGAAATTGGAAGAGTTGAAATGTATCTTCATCCAAGAGAAAGCTTGGTTGCTATTTGTTTAATATTTCTGAGGATTGATTCAATCAGATTGCCTGAAAAGGTGAGAGAAGTGCAGAGATTTGAAGCACGTGATTTATTTAATATACCTTATGAAAAATATGAATTCCAAAGAGAAAAATATAAATTTTTTCATTTCATACTCCTATATACCCTGCATAATTTTCACTCCACTAATCTCTAAAGGTATTCCAATCATTTAAGCGGCCATAAATTATTCAATAAAGATTTCAGGAGGTGAACTGCATAATCTAATGAATATTCAATCAACATAATGTTGCAATTTCATAAAATGGAAAATTTCCGATATAAATCATGTTAGAGGAATGGAAGTTTGAAAATGCAGTTTGAAACCGAATAGAATTAGTTGTTGGCCTGAAACATCTTAGTGTACTCCAGGGTTCTATTCTGGGTTTCGTTTATTTTCGAAATAGTCACTATTTCTGTTGTTGAGGGCATCTATGGCTCATGAAATATTGATGAATGTTGATAATTTTGATATAATCAATAAATATTTGTTCATAACATCCATAAAAAATAACAAAACCGAACGCTTTTCTCTGAGTCATGATTATTAATGATCAGCATCAATTCTCAGTTATCATTATGAACTCTAAATCATTCAAACAGAGGCAGTTTCGAACAGTTGCAACAGATGTGTCAGGTTTTTTCAGAATTTCTTATTAAAATACCGGAACTGGACATCATGGACTCAAAATGATTCAAACAAAGGCAGTTTCCAACAGTTGCAACAGATGTGTCAGATTTTTTTCAGAATTTCTTATTAAAATACTGGAACTGTGTCATTCTGAATATCATATTGCTGCGAGTATTGTAGTATATTATTATGTATTTCTAGGGACTGTGAGCGGAAGGAAGTGGCATAATGAAAATCATAATGAAAATCCGAATCTCTTCTCATACCCTGACCTCAATAGGGTAATACATTTGAAAACTACCCTTACTACAATACTTTACCTGAACTCCACCCACCACCATGACCTTTGTTCCATCCACCTCCATATCCACTTCTGTACCCGCCTCCATATCCTCCTGATTTCCATCCACCACCGTACCCAGAGTTCCACCCACTTCCATATCCACCGCTG
Organism: Leptinotarsa texana; assembly: GCA_015342105.1. Lineage (NCBI taxonomy): Eukaryota > Metazoa > Arthropoda > Insecta > Coleoptera > Chrysomelidae > Leptinotarsa > Leptinotarsa texana. Next base: position 5,012 of record WOGN01007412.1, on the reverse strand, counting down.
GGTGATATTACTTTGATCACTTTAACTCCACCACCATATCCGCTGTTCCATCCGCCAGATCTCCAACCACCCCCATAGCCTCCCCCATAACCGCCTCCTCCATAACTTCCCAACCCAGATGACCACCCTCCTCCGTTCCAACCGCTCCTGATGTAGCCAGCTGAAAAAAATAGTTAGTAAATACGGTCACTTCATCAGCTTAGATGTTTTTTCAATTTGATAAAAGGTTGTAATCCCTTGTTTTTTTTTCAAAAGAATGTTGTACAGGGAACTGTGATTATCTAATTGAGAGGGTGTCCCCCAATATTTCGTCCACAATTTCGATGGACATCTTTAGTGGTAGTTGACAACAATACATTTTATTTATTTATTCAAAATTTGGGATACAATTAGGTAAATACTCATAGAAGCATTCACTGATAGTAGTGGTTACAGAGATACACGGTGTCAACAGATACAAGAAAAAATAAAAATTAGTGAATTAATAAATTTCGTACATACTAAGCAATTGTTTTTGCTATGTATTGAATATTCTTTTCATCGTTAATTTAAAAGATTTTAACGTAATAGAGAAAACATTTACATTACTACAATATTTGTTGAAAGAATCACACATTCTAGTAAGTGGGGAGTTTTTGCCTAACTTTGTGCTGAAATTCGGACTGACAAGAAATTTTCTGTTTGTAGTGTTCCTATAAGGAACTTGATAAAAAATCATTGATACTAGATTGGGTGAGTTATAACATTTTGTTATAATTTCATGAATAAAAACTAAGTCTAGAACAACTTCGTTGTTCTAGAAGCTGTAGTGTGTCAAGTGTCACATAAGTCTTACATAAGCCTTGCAAACCTGTTCTGGAGTCTTTTTACTCGTAATTTATCTGTATTTTAATGGTGGCTCCATATGACCCTTCCAAAATTAAGTTTACTATAAACAAATGCATAGTAAATAGATTTGATTGCTGTCTCGTTGTGAAAGTCTTTGCATATTCTGTAGAAAAATCCCAAGGTTTTGCTGTAGGAATTTATAACATATTCCAAATGGGGATTGAAAGTCATTTTTGTATCAAAATAGATTCCAAATTCATTAATTTGGTCTACTATGTTAATAATATTATTGCCCAGGGATTATTGAAAATGTATCGGTGTTTTGTTTTTGCAAAAAGATATACATGCACATTCATCAATATTAAGTTTCAATTTGTTGAGGTAGCAATATTCTAAAAAAGCATTGAGGTCTAATCGTCGTTACTTTTCTGAATATTTTCAACCCATCAGCATACAATAGTACAGTAAACATTAATGGACCCAGATGTGAACCTTGAGGGACTCCCGAGGTTACCACAAATGGTGCAGATCTGTATCCATTTACGCTCACTAGCTGACTGCGATTGTGAAGGTAGGATGAAAGCCATCTAAGGAGATCTCCCTATATACCGATCCCAGCAAGTTTTGAAATAAGAAGGTTATGGTCGACTTCATCAAATGCCTTACTGAAGTCAGTATGCAGTGAGTCCACCTGTGCTCGATTGTCTAATGCAGTTGAAATGTAGTCGGCATATATTACTAAATTTGTTTCTTTGGCCCTCTTGGAGAAAAAAACCATGCTGGCAATCTATGATTGATGACTTAATATAGTAAAATATGAAGTCATAAACGATGTTTTCGAACAATTTGCTGAAAATAGACAGTTTACTGATACCTCGACAATTTATTACTGAGTTTCTATTACCAAGTTTTATAAATCGGGACTAGGAGAGCAGTTTTACAAACCTCTGGGAAAGCACCAGACTGCATGGATTTGTTGAATAAGATGTTCAAGGCATAGCATAGACCAGAGGCACATTTTTTAACGAAATATTCTGGGTAACCATCGATCCCAAAACCCTTATTCACATCGAGTGACTTCATTTTCTCTAATATGATTTCTGGAGTGAACTCTATCGAATTCAACAAATTATTATTGCTGAACTGAAGAGGAACATGATATGTTTGCTGTTAATGCTGCGAAAATATGTAGCAAATAGGTCGCATATACTTTTACCATTTTCAGCAAACGTATCGTTGTAGCTGATTTTGTTAGGAATACATATATGATTTTTACATGAAGTTACATATTTCCAGAACTTTTTGGGACACGTTTTAATCTCGTTTTGGAAATTATTTGTAAAAGTTTTATAATCATTAAAAATAAGATTTTTACTCCTTCGTCTCAGAATTGTGAATTCCTCATGATAATATCGATTTTTGTATGTTTTCCATTTTTTATGCAATTGGATTTTTTAGTTTCACGCAATTTATAGTATCGATGAAAAAATATACGGAAAACTTTTAATTTTTTATATAAATTTCAGGAAAATGCTGTCTGGTACCCTCTTCTAATATTTTATAAAACACAGAAATCCTCTGATCGACTGATAGATTGGCAAAATGCTCATCCCAGTTACGATTCAGGAAGAAATCACTAAGCTCGTTTTAATTACCTCTTTTGAAATTATAAAAATTCTGAATTGCTCTATCAAGTACTTCAATTCTTGGACAACGAAAATAAAATTCAATTGGTGGATGATAGAAATCAGGGTGTACTAATGCCATATCACTCTCAATCCACAAGTCTACCAACTAGAAAGTCTCAAAACATCAATGGCAACTATCTCTAAGATGACTAACGCAGTTATCGGGAAAATGTACCAAATCAAGAGTTTCAGTTATATAATTATGGATGCCATATCTATCTTCACCTGATCTCGAGGAAGTACCAATTTGGTCTCATTGCATCATTTCATCTAAAATTGGAAACACCATGAACTTTCAGACACAAACTGAAAAAAATACTGTCTCAAAACAGCTATTTTCATATAAACATTGATTTACAGAATCTGTGTTATTGAAAACAATTCTCGAATAATGAGAACTATTGGGGTACAAGTGAAAATAATGTTTGGAATACGCTAGATTTAAAAAAATTGAGATTGGACTGATTTTCTTTGTAACTCTTTTATAATGATTGATTGATATTATTAGTCAACAGAGTCTAAACACCAACATAACTGCTTCAGTGTTGAATATGTGAGAAATATCAAGTGTATAGAGAAAAAAGTCCCGAAAACTGAATCGTCTGTGAATTATTCCAAACAGTACTGATACTTGAATGAATAGCAAGCGAAAGTTTTACAAAGACTATTGCTGATTATTGAGTTCTATAATTTTTCTCCAAACTTCTTGTGGAGGCTCTCAAATTATATCCCAATGAATAATGTATACATATTCATATTATTATCATCCCTTTTGTGTTGTGGATCCAATTTTCAGCAGTAATCTTCCACCTTTATGTTCCTCTCTAGACTATATTGGGGTAAAAAATATTCATCATGAATTTCAACTCAGTACACCTCGACCTTCACTGTTTGAAAACTATTCCATTTGAACAACTGAGGACTGAATAAACTTTTTGGGAACGTTTTTCCATATGGATATAATCCCCAGCGATTCAAATCCTATGTAAATCGCAACTTTTGCAAAGGCACCGATTTTAGAGCGCCTCAAAGATTTTCTTGTAGTAATGCTTGTGTTTTTTCCTTAAAAAAACATCAAACTGATGACTGATAAACGATTTTTATTCCAATTTCGTTCAATTATAATCGACCTTCAGAAGAAATTGAACCCTATAATGAAAATATTCAAAAACGGTCAATGAATATATCGAAAAGTGAACTATTTCATGAAAATTCATTATAATCTCAACGATTTTTCTAAATGACACATCACTGTTTCTGAAATCCTTCATGAATTTGATTTTTGTGGTTGCTGGGAACGAAAAACTATATATGGATTCCAGTAATGATGAACTCTCTTTAAAAAAAAACTGGCATTCCAAAATGAATTTTCATAAAAAACAGAAGAAACTCACCCTGGCAATAGGTTGCCACAGCAAAAAGAACCAACACACTTACGAAAACCTGAAAATCAAAAATAAAAATATGAAAAACTGATAAATCTACACAGCACTTGTAACTCGGAATTGCACGATTTATTGTAGTAATTTCAATCGGATAAAAGTAATATCTACCTTCATTATTATTGCAAAAAACGTAACTGACATAGAATCCGAATTGAATGAGTATATATAGCCGTTTTGGAAGCCTTGGATACTACCCATTCCACTGATGAACGCCCCGAACGATATTTTTCATTATTTCCCCATCTTGGGCCTGAAATCAGCACTCTTCAGGCGTAATCCGATCATTCGCTCATTGTTTCAATTCAATGCAAACCAGGGACGTGCAGAACTTGTTTTAGCACTATATTCATTTAAAAACTTGTGAAATGAACGAATATTTGCAATGATCTGCTTATACAACAGTATCGAAATATAATCTTTCAAAACACTTCCTTGTTAGAATATTTCATAGGTATGTCTCATGATTTCTCGAGAAATATAACTTGAAAGGCATTTTTGTGGAGAAGTCAATGTCTTTCGGTTGTTTTTGGGTTTCTCAATCTGCCACAACCTAACTGAACAATGATAAATCAACAGAGAAGTTTACCAGAGAAAGTTACCGCATATTATAAACCACTGATGAGTCCAATTGGTCAGTATTCATGAATATTGAATATGATATCCGACAATTTTATTTTTTGTTTTCGATCAAAGCGTTTTTCATAAGTGATTTTTCTGAAACGATAACCATCTTGAGAATGTTTTCTTATTGCTGAATCTATTTCCCAGCATAACTTCTGATGATACTATTACTTTAGTAATAGAATTATTAGATAAAAATAGAGCGAACCCATAACGATGAGATTGGAACCTTTGGTGTGAAAGTTGAATAACTTTTTTCAATATCAATTGTCCTAACACCAAACTGATATTTTTGCACACGACGCGCGTTTCGCCAACAAAGTTAGCATCCTCAGGAGAAAAAAATTGATACCCGGTCTAGTCTGGTTAATCCTTATATACTAAAATTTGTTACCTGAGGTTGTATACCTGAAGTCCAATATGGAATTTC
>WOGN01007411.1:0-11847 GCA_015342105.1 Leptinotarsa texana | reverse complement strand
ATCTACCTACGACCTGCCATATTGATGCTAGGCTGAACCGCGTATGCATTTCATAACTCAGTTATCTTTAAAGAACAAGCCTGAGTAAGTAAAAGCGATGACATTTTTCCGTATGAAGTGGAAAATTATTCCACGAATATCATGAATCAGATACATGAGGCTCCCAGCTAGTTGCAGAGCCAAGCTTCATAAGGTGCTCGATCACGAATGCTTTATTTTTAGGCTCTGCTTTCGACTAATTGCCTCGTAATGAGAGCTGGTGTGAAGGACAGAGGATGAAACACATTCGGCGTTGAAGTCGAAGCTCAGCCTTACAACTTACCGCCTTGGGGAGCCTCGTATATCTTAGTTATTTGAGGATTGAGACTTCTTTCATTCCCGTAAGGGAAGATATCATCGCCTTTACTGATATAGTATTAAATTAGAGTAAGAGCAGCATACGATTTAGAAATATGTGACAATCTTTCAACGAAAGGAAGGAAAAAAAATATTCAAATCGAGTCGAATGCAAAACATAAATTTTGAGCTAAAAAAGCTAAAAAAAAAAGAAATTTCGAGATTTTTTTTCAGAAGAGCTACTGTTTTGAGATGGATATAATGAATTCCTTTTTGTTGCAGTTTTAGACCCACCATCACCAAAGAGCGAAGGAGAGGTCAAATCGTATATTTCCTGCCTGCGAACTATAGATAATCAAAGAGTGCTAACGAGTATGTCGCAAAAGTTAGAACCGAGGAGGTCTTAGTGGCACTATTTAATGTCCACCAAGGTAATGACCTACCTTGGATGGCGTTGCTGGCTGATCTGTCCGTGTCCATTTTCATACCCCTTCTTCAAACCACAGCCCGCCTACGTTTAAAGATAATTGAGGAGTGTGGGGTGAATTTTTGGTATTGGGGTTGTTTATTGAAAATGATTGGTTTACTCATGTATTCTTTTTCGTTGATCGAAATTCTGAAGTCAATACTTAGTAGTTGCAACTATTTACTTTTCACACAGGTTTTTGGAAAAATCATGATAACCAACTGTAGCATAAAAATCAAAGCACCTGTGTGGCAAAATAGACTTTGATGAGTTTCTTTCAGAATGCAAATAAAGTATTTGATCGAATGAGGCATGCTTTTTTCAGTTAGAGCACCAGGCAGGTTCTGCAGTTTATTCCCTGTGAAGAATGAATATTTACAATGACAGCTTCATCTCCTGAAGACGCTAACTTGGTTGGTTAAAGGCACCTCGGAAAAAGTATTGCATTTCGGAGATTGGAGCTAAATCATTCAAATAAAGTTTCCAATGGCAGGGGATATTGTTCAAATTCTTTAACAGGACTCTAAAATTTGAGTTTGTTATATAGCTAGATTTCTAGAAGGCTTTATTGTTTCTCTTGATTAGCAATCAAGTTAGCAATGTAAACTATAATTGGGAGCAGTTTTGGCGCTCTTAAAAGGGTATTATTGATTGATTTCATTGAAGGGTTGGAAAATTGCATGACAAACGACATTCCTATACCAAGTTTCATTTCTCCTTGCAGAAGTAGTGAACTCCCTAATGGCAAATTTGTACGAGATTCAATTTCACAAATCGTCAAAATGCAATGCTATTCGTTCTTATAAACTACTTTCCAAGTAAAATTGAAAGTTCTGGTACCAAAATGCTGGTACGAAAAGTGTTTCGTGGAATAATCCCGTTTCCTAGGACAGATTTTGAGGTGAATATTACTGAAGTTTTTCCCAATACCAAATCGTTATTTTTGACACCTCGACACGTGTTTCGATCACCAAGTGAGCATCTTCAAGAGAAAATTTAGTCTTCCTCTTGAAGTTTAATCTTCCTCTTGAAGATGATCACTTGGTGATCGAAAAACATGTCGAGGTGTTAAAAATAACGATTTGGTGTTGGGAAAAAACTCCAGTAATATTCATTACTACACCAAAGGTTCCAAACAGTGCATCATAAGATTTTGAGGTATTTCTGTAGTCTGAAACCAGATCTGACTCGATACAAATATAGCTCTTTTTGGGGATTTCATTATTTTGACAAGTATTCAAGGTTGGTAGGGCTTGCCCGTTTGCGCACTAATAATGTGAATTTTTATACAGTGGCTTGATAATTTCTAAAGGACTTCATAAGTAACTCAACACTAGGAAGTTACATATTTTTCTACATTTTCTGTATTTATCGAACAATTATTCAAGTTATAAGTTATTTGAACTGCAGGCAATAAAAATATTTTTTAGATAAATCTCTTACCAAGTTCATCAGAACCCCTTTTGTTGTTCATAAATAGCATTTGGTTGGATACTTCGATCTAGATTCGGAAATTCTTTTCGTTAGTGACATTTTATGTAACTACAATTTTTTCGTCTGGTCTGTAATTTCCCTGATAAATAATAGGGATATTATCAATATTCAAATTTCATTTTAACTTTTTCATTGATGTTGATGGTTTATATCGTAATTCCTAATACAAGCTGGTGATATAAAAAATCAAATTATTGAAAGAATGAGTTGTCATTCGTAATTTTACCAACTTTGGACTGCAAAAAAATAGTTTATAAACTTCAATCTCAAAAGCCATAAGTAGCGGACGAAATTACACTAGTTTTACCGTTTGTTCAACAAAGCGAATCCCGATACAAAACTATAAAACTTTTAAAACAAATCATTCGAGGAAATCAGAAGGTTTAAGAATTTTTTATGTTTCCTTGTGTGATAATAAATAAACTTCCATCTGGAAGAACTTTGTAATACGTGTAACAATTAAAATACAAGTGAATTGAATTTTATATTGTTTATTTCTGACAAAAATGAAAAGTAACAATGATTTCCCAACTTCTTAACAGGAAATGATTTAGAACTGCCCTAAAAAATTTAAAATGAAGAGATAAATTACAACTTGTTTTTCCTATGCCACCAATCTTCTGACCATCAGTGACGTTAGCAGTTTGTAGTTTGATAAAGAACCGTAGTTTTTAGTGAAAATTTTACAAAAACTTATAACATATTTCAGTCCAAAATGAGATTTAATTGGAAAGGTGGCTACAAAAAATCAACTTTGACTTGAATTCATTTATCTTGAGTACCTACAAGATACTTAACTGACCTTTCTGTTCCAATAATCTGCTATTCCTTCACTTTTACCAACATTGGACCCATTTTTTTTATTTCAAATTTATTTATTTATCCAGTATTTACAATATATTGATTGAAATTGATTTTTCCACCTGAAACTTAACACTCCCTCATCTACCTTCTAGTTAAGGTATGTAGGATCCTCAACGTCTGGAATATTTTTTTTCACACTTCAAACTATTTCATTCTCAATGATTTTTATAACATTATTGTTAGCTACTATAGTTAACTCCTCAGATAAGTTTTCATTAGCCAAATACAACAAACGTTTCACATATAGTAATGCAGTAATACAGAAAAGTAAGTATCTTGTTTAAGTTTATCAGATAAAGCTTTGTCTCATTTAGTGATATTGTTTCATCTTTTTTCCAAATTTTACCATATTAATGAATTTGATCCATTATTTTTCTGATCATACCATTGCAATGTGATAACCGACAAACTGAAACCCAAATTTTGAATTTTCTTGCAATCTGTTTAATGGAATTTTTTAACAGTTGTAGTAATTGCATTTTTGATTTATTATTCTTGCAAATATCTAACATGTATTGATCCCTCTTTAGAATATTTTCATTCATATTCATGTCATAATAGAGAAATGAGCAAAAGTTTGAATAGATTTGCCTAAAAATATCAGTGTAGCTAATACATGGTAAAATTATAATCTGATACCAAATCTACATGAGCCTAAACCTATATTCTATTTTTCCCTTTCGTTTTTTTTTGATTCGTTGCAATATCCTCAGAATTGCAAATCCAGTAATGTCTACCTGTAGTTCGCTCAAGTTTCTGAGGGTTGCTCTTCGCGGGGCATGCAAAGTGATTAACGGAAAACACCCTCTTTTTGCCCCCTCTTTGACACAGAGCATTTCAAACTTTTGCTTTTGATCATATCATGGTCTCTTCCTCTGTCTTAATGACGACTGTTCTAAAGTATTTTAGCCTACTTTATGATCCTAGATACGAGTTTTCATAAATCATCCTATTTGTCCAACATCATGTTTTTCGCAATTTTTAACATTACTTTTGATTTCTCCTGAGGCCTCCTATAACTTACACATAAAACTATAAAACTGTCGTATTGGCTATGCTAAAAATTGGAATGAATGAAAAATTAAATGAAATAATAGGGGAGCATCTGTCATGGTACTAATAAACGTAAAATATCAATAACATTTTACTGTATCCATCAGTTTCTCATTACTTTCCCTTATTTGATAATTTATGAATTTTATGTTTTCTATAATTTCAATATTTGAGTCTTTTTTTTAATTAGATACGGTAGTTATTCCTTATAAAAATCTGTAAACTATTATGACTCTGTGTACACATCTAAAAAGCTCTATACTTTAAAGTTTTTTGTCCATTGTCAATACTTGCAATATACTGAACAATTTCTATGCATGCATTATCACTTGAATTTTATTTAAAACCAAATGTATTAGTTCCCTTCAATAATATTTATGTTCCGTGCTCTTCAATCTCTGAAAAACTGTCAATGAGGGTTTGTCACGCCTGAAGACTAATAGGTAAATATCCAAAATTAATCAACAACTCTCTACTTCCCAATTCAAGTACCTATTAGAAAAGTAATTTTCATCAAAGAAAAATTAGATTCTCAAATACTGAGTAATTAAACTGAAGTAGGTAAATAATTCTACTTGATATGATTAATAAATTATTTATTTGAAACTCGGACAAATGAAATAAATTACCAAAAAGGAAAAAACAACTTTTCAAATCAGTAAGTGGATAAAAACACAATTGTTCGATCATTTCAATACTCTGAATTCTGTTGAATTTTCAATTTTTTATCTATAGTATAGCTGGTTCTTTTCGAAAACTAATTGGGTATCATAGTAAGACCGAAGACCGACAATCTAAAGGTGCTAAATCGTTCTTAATATGAGTCACTCATACTTGACACTCAAATGTGAACATTAATTGCTACTTGTGCGAAATGTATACCAGTTGAAATCACCAACTTAGCAATATTAGTCATGACAGTATCAAATTCAAATATCCTGTACGATATTGTTCATGTGTATCAACTAGACAGGAAGATTTTTGTGTCTTTAAGAAAAATATATTGAGAACAATCCTTGAAGTACTAGACTTAATGAAACTTTCACAAGCTTTAACTTAAATTATCATAAGAGGAATTACAGTTTTTGTAATAAACCCTATAAATATTTGTAGTGAGACTTTTTACCTTTGAATCCATGCAAGCTTTAATACTTATGAAGACATTTTACTGAACTTTGTTTCATACACTTACTTATCAACATTCAGACGGCATTTTTGAAATAAAAAAGCAATAAAAGTATATTCATAAGTAGGTCACAATGTATTCGATATTGCACCTTTTTATATTCTGTATGTCAAAATATTCTCAAGTTGTTTGTGAAAATAATAATCACCTATTATTAAATTGAGAAATATGCTTGTTTGAATAATGAAATATTTACAGTGTGTTCGATTGTGATCAGGCTCAGATATATATTTAAAAATTATACACCACTGTAGGTGTTCCTCTACTTCAACTAATGCTTTATCAAACTTTCAAACTTCAGAGTTGCAAAAGTAGAGCTTTCTAATTGAAAATTTTTTTAGGGGTTCAGTCAGCATATTTGATTATTAGTTGTTGACATTTGGCCAAGGTGCATTAAATCAGGTTAGTTATTATTTTCGCAATCGGCTTTGACTGAATGGGAGATGTGTAAAAATAGTCTGATATGAAAATTTTCAATTTTTATTATAGTTCCAAATGTTCTTACTTCAAAAAAGTATTATTGAATTCTGCCTCGTTTAAGGATCTCTTTCGTATATATGAATTTATATGAGTAGATCTTATATATTTCCGTAGTGAGATACATGTTGCGACAATCACATTAATCTTTATCTTCCTTCATATATAGGTATATAAGAATCAATTCTGAATAATTTTTTAAAATTAAATTTTTCAGATATTTATTTTGATATTTCATCAATTACTGTTTAATAAATGTGATGTATATTTGCTGTGTTTGTATAGTTATTTATTTAATTTATGTTTAATTTTAAATTGAGATTATATCGAGCCAATGAGGAAGACAGTATGGTTGTGGCTGACATTTTTATGTGAAAAACCATTCCAATTCTTGTACAACATTGACGAAAATAAAATTTCATTTTTAGTTACGATTCTTCGGCTGCTCAACAGCCGAGTTTTGATAAAGTAGATTGTCGTTTCATATACTCTATCCTGTCGGTATATTGTTGAATTAATTACCTAAACATTTTTTTTTAATTTTGAACAATAATCAGTAAAAATTATGTAACAAAAAAGTTCACCAGATTCGCTGTTGTTCTATTCTTTCTGTTTTAACTATTTGATATATATAACTGAGCATAGTCTTTCATTCCTTTCTTATTCTTTCTTCAATATATAAAATTTTGTTGTCACAGAAATTTGCAAATCATGGAAATAAACCGTTTTTCCAAGGCAAAAAAGAGAAGGGAGAAAAAAGGAAAATGTGTTAAAACTATATCTTTGTAACATCAGAAAGATTGACAACTGATTCTTCTGAAAATATTTCTCATGTTTCTGGTAAGGGATTTTGTCTTAAAATGTGTGCCCCGTTGTTGACACTGATGATCCGCAAATTGTTCAATTTTTCAAACAAGCAAGGGAACATAATTGCAGTTTTATACGAGTGATGGATTCAGAATAAACATCCTGAGTGTTCGGGGATATAAAACGATCATCAATGTGGTATCCATCATCAGACATCTTCTGATCTACACCATGCAAAGATAAGAAAATATCTGTCAGCCAGGGTTCCATCCTTGCATTGTTCCTGTTTCAGCTTCACATCATAACCTGCCCAATGCACAACTTTGTTAATGTCAGTGTCTTTCATACTTTCTGGTTGTCCAAGATCCTTTACCGGTCTTCTTTACAGAGATTAGTAACGTTATTGAGTGAATCTATAGTTTCTCATGGAATAATAATATACTTGACTTGTCCATTTCCTCCAAGTTACCGATTCTATCAATATTGTTGCACAATTTTTTACCCAAAACTACTCGACACTCAAGTGCTTCTGTCTCAAAATTCTTTCGAATATTCTTATATAAAAACACAAGTTGACATTTCAAGCTTTCAGGTGGAGTATATGTGACAAAAATTAGATCTGACCTGCATTTGTGTAATAAACAAGTAACTATTCAACTCTGTCACACTCAGGGGATAGGTACAAGTCAATGTAGTAGAAGACATCCATATTTAGTACGATTTTTTGTATATGTAAAAGAAAAAGTGAATTTCTATTTTGACCAACATAGGTTTATGTAAAGAAAAAATATGTGATTGTGATATCAATGTTAGTTATTAGTTACCTACCTAGAGATATCCAGCATACATGTCATTCCGTTTCGATTAGTGTTAGTACCTTTTATTGATTTCTAATGGTTTTACGATGTCAAACATTGGCAGAAATCGTAAGGAAAACACTCCAATGCATGTCGTGTCGTCTGATCTCGACTAGATTTACCTTTTTACTGTCTAATTATTGTACATATATTGAACAATGAATACATTTTTATGATATACATATATACTAACACAATGTAATAATGAAATAAACAATTCATAAATAAAATGTGTTTTGGTTTCCTGAGTCCAACTCGACAAGTGGATGTGAAAATGTAGTCCCTGTATTTATATTTCATATATATGTTTAGTAAGTAAGTAGAGCAAATACAGGGTATTGTTGATAAATGATACAGAAGAATGAGCAAATTGGCATTATCATACTTCCTCAAAAATACATTTTCGTTCAAATATCATATAGGAATGATATATTATATATACTACATTTAATCTTCTTACATGATATGTTGATGATAGTTATATAACAAATGAAAGATATATGACTGATATTCATATATTCAAAATACAATCAAAGAATCGTCAAAATATATTGAGAAAAACTTCAAAGTAACCATTGTCAGTCATCGTATATGTTGAATCTATACATAATTATATGAATCCTGTAAAAATGTAACATTAATAATAACCAATATGATATATAGATCATTACATATTCCTAAGATTCAAATTTCTAAGGTTATACCTATATATTTCGAATTGGTATACTCCTAAAATTACATGTTTTGACTAGCTCTCTTCAAGAAAAACCATGTATCTTAAATAAAATCGATTGTAACTCAATGGATGAAACTAATTATTGACAACAATGACTTATCAAGAATAAACTGTTCAGTTTCGTGAGCGTTTTTACTTCACTTAATTGATGATGAATGTTTGTTGAGATAGCAAAACGACACTTGCTAATAACTGTTCAATCCAACAATTACGAATCCTTGACAAAATTGTCAACAGTACATATATTATTGGAAGGCATCGTTATAGCTACGGTTTCAATCAAGTAGCTCTTTGGCGGATTTGTGTTGTTGTCAACTATTTCTAGTAAATGAAATAAACAATATTGCCTTTTAGAATGTGGCAATACTACAAACATTTTGAATGCTATAGATATAGGTACCCCGGGGATCAATATATTATATCCTTCGTTATATTGTAACGCATCTGAACCGTCCCTAACCGATATGCCGGCCAGCAAACAAACACATGACATCACCGCGAAAGAATGCAGTCGTTACCCGCCGGTAAAACTCTACCGTACCGACTACAGATTTCTAGAAAGAACCGTTACATTATATAAGGCCGGCTTCCCGACCTAACAGGGCAGTTCAGAAAGTGAATAGAGCGGTTAAACAAGGAATTCAAATAGTGGAAATAAATTAAGTGTTAGTTGCTAAGTGTTGTAAATAAATTAGTTTGTGATTAGTGAAATACTGTTGGAAATAAATTTGTTTAAGTCAGTTAATTCTTTAATTTGTTAAAAATGGTGATCAGAAGTGGATTTGTAAAATTAATCTGTGAGCGCTTGGTAGACAATCTTCGTATTGCAATGAAATTGGCTATAAGACTTATTTGTTTGCTTAGACAGACTGGTGATTCGTTGTGTTTCGCGAAGTGGACAGTACCGGACTACGGAACATAAACCTTTAACGCGAAAAATAGACTTGTGAAAGTAGATAAGTGTTTTTCGGGCTCGATTAAAATAAGTGGACTTATATAGATTTGTGGAAAATAGACAATAAGACACAAAATGTGTTCGAAGAAAGTGCGCCCCGTGGACTTGAAAGTTGCCGAATTGAAGAAAGAATTGGAGGAGTGCGAGCTAGATTGTTCTGGAAATACATCAGTACTCCAGAAGAAACTGTGTGTCTGAATCAGGAGAAGATCCCGAAACATATTTATTCGAAGTTTCTGGGGGTGATTTGAGTTTAATAATGAGCAAATTCGATGAGACTACCAAATCGCTGAAAGATGAACTTCAACAAAATTCAATAAGTCTGGAGGAGAAGCTTCGCGAAAATTCGGTGAGTTTTAAAGATGAACTTCAACAAAATTCGAAGTGCCTGAAGGAGAAGCTTTTACAAAATGCAGAAGGCTTAAAGAAAGAACTCTATTGTGTGGCGAGTCTGCTCGAAGAAAGGATAGGAACCATCGAGACAGAGATAGACGAAATCAGAGAGAAAATCAAAGGGGAGATCAAAAATGAAATCGGGGCAAAAATGAAGAAAATGGAAAAAAAAATTAGGTGATGCAATTAAAGGCAGATTTGAGGCCTAAATCATTAACGTGGAGGAAACAACTAGCAAGTTGCAAAACCAAATCGTTAATTCTGCCTACACCACAGAAACTGACACATGAAAATAGACATAAAGAGACAAAATGTGTTTGAGGAAAGTACGCCCAGTGGACTTGAAAGATACCAAATTGAAATAAGAATTGGAGGAGAGGGAGCTAGATTGTTCTGAAAAGAAATCAGTACTCTAGAAAAAACTGTGGGATAACTTGACTGAATCAGGAAAAGATCCCGAAACATATTATATATTTCTGGGGGTGATTTGAGTTCAATTATGTGTAAACTCGATGAGAATACCAAATCGCTGAAAGATAAAACTTCAACAAAATTCGATAAGTCTGGAGAAGAAGCTTCTGAAAAATTCGAAAAGTTTGGAAGACAAGCTTCGCGAGTTTAAAAGATGAACTTCAACAAAATTCGAAGTGCCTGGACGAGAAGCTTCTAGAGAATTCGAAGAGCTTGAGGGGAGAACTTCTGGAAAATGTAGAAGGATTAAAGAAAGCCCTTTGTTGTGTGTCGAGTCTACTCAAGAAAGAATAGGAACCATCAAGACAGAGATAGATAAAATCAGGAAGGAAATGAACACAGACGTAGAGGAAATCAAGGGCGGAGTTCAGGCAGAAACCAGCAACCAAATGGTTAATTCTACCCACACCACAGAAACCGTTACCGAGAGCTCAATTCCGGAACTGACTTTTAACATGGAAGAAATTCAAAAGGAAATGAAAGATGTCAAGTCAGTACTGAAGCCGGAAAGCTCCCCATGAAGCCGCCCCAGTTCGACGGAAAAACTCCTTGGGCAAATTACCGCCGGCAATTCGAAGCTGCGGCCAGGGCAAATGGATGGAATGCAGGAGAAAAGGCGGTAGCATTAACATTGGCGTTACGTGGAGAAGCAACGAATATTTTGCAAACCCTCACGGCCCAGGAACAGGAAGACTATGACCAACCTATAAAGCATCTTGAGCTGCGGTATGGACAGGACCACCTAGAGCACGTTTACCATTCACAGCTGAAGAACAGCTGCCAGAAATCAGGAGAATTCCTACAGAAATTTGAAGCCGACATTGCTCGACTGGTTCGTCTGACATATATAATGAAGTGGTTAGCAGTTCAGACAGGACGGACTTTGTGACCAAGAAACGAGGCAGGCCTTGGCACTAGCACGTCCCAAACATCTTGTGGATGCACTGGCAAGCGCTCTGGAGTTTGAGGCTGTAAAACAATCCTGCAAGAGCCTGACCAAAATTCAAACTATCGAGGAAGATGGACAGGTGTCTACTGATATTGAGGCCACCATTAGAAAGGTGATAAAAGAAGTGTTGCCTAAGAGAAAACAAATAAGATGCTGGAACTGTGACAAAATTGAGCATGTGTATAGCAAATGTCCAAGCATTCAAAGAACAAACACCAAATAAGGAAAACTAGAGAGGGTCGATGAGAAGGGGCAATTGTCAGCATGTATCCTGCAAGCCCCCGTAAAAAACGCAGAAGCCCTGTTACGGAGACCATGTCCCGTTGACTGCTCACATTACCGACGAGCAGAAGAGAAGGAAGCAGCTATTTGTAGAACTACAGCTGTAGACGACAACTAGGAGGACAATAATATCAAGTAACACCAAGAAAAAGACACAGATCTTGGTTTAGTCATCGGATAGAGGAAAAATAATCGAAGACTATCGTGGCAGGAGGTAGCAGGTTACTTGCCAGCGGTTAAGTTATACTGTGCTCAAAGGAACTCCCTTACCTTGGAAAACAGTGTCCTGAAGCGGGTGTTTAAGTCTGAAGACGGTAGAGAAGAAAGGCGCCAGACAGTGGTACCCAAGAACAGACAACGGGAGGTGCTCAAAGAAATCCATGATGGAGTCACTAGGAGGGCATCTGGGAGTAACGAAGACCGTCCAGAAAGTAAGACAACGGTTTTACTGGATTATTTGTCAAGCCGACGTCTAGCACTGGTGCAGAAAATGTGCTGTATATGCTGCCAGTAACGGACAT
>WOGN01007410.1:1518-11849 GCA_015342105.1 Leptinotarsa texana | reverse complement strand
TGTTAGCGATAATTTAGATATATTTAGTTGCAAATTGTCAAATATAAAATCCCACTTCCTAAAATAATTGTTTTGTCACCTATAATAAATATAAAATTTGAAGTCTTTATAGACACTTGTATGTATTGTTTGTATACTTTCCAGACACATGTTTGTGATGTATTCATTATATTTGTTATTTCCTGTTCCGTAATTGGGCTATGTCATGTAGAGTATTGTATTACAAATAAATAAATAATTATGGCTTTGGTATGATTTCAAATCCAACATATTTAAGAAGGAATGTATAAACGAATATACATAAAAAAGGCCCTACATGCATTCCCGAGGAAAACTTTTTTAATTTCAATCAGGTGAAGGAAATTCACTGAAGAAAACAAATTCTGAAAGAAGTGTTTCAATATCTGAAATACTCTGTGATTTCTACTAATTCAAACAAACGAGAAAATGGAGAAAAGACATAAAAAATATTTTTATAGTGGTTTGTGTGTGGTCGAACAAGTATTGGTAGAACTTTATGGCCTCCCAGAATAAGCAAATCTGAACATAAAAATAAGATAAAGAACCAAGGAGAAGGAAAGTACTTATGAAACGGTGCACTTCTGATGAATTGGGGCAAGGCCAAAATTTTGATCACATAACCTAGAAAAACCTGGAAGAAACGTCGTGTATGGCACCAGATTCAATTGACTTTGATGATATCTCTATCGAGAAAAACTGTTATTGTACACTGTAATATGTATACAAAAAATTGTGAATTTTGAAAGAGCTTGAAATGAAAATTTATAAATTTTATGTGTAGTTTTGGAATTTCTTTGAATACGGTTATTCAAAATGAGTCGGTTTGAAAATAGATGACAATGTTTCTAGGTAAACATCACAAGTTCAGACTTTTATTGTCCGGAGAGGTGTTAACAAATATAAAATATTCGAAGGCCATTAATAAGTTTATATCAACAGTGAACAATTATAAAACGAACTATTGAGTTCATTATTATAAACTAATTGCCGTGGCAACCATAACTCGATTTTTTAATCACTTTCTAATCAAGCTCATACTGCTGAGACCAATACCAATCTTTGCTGGAGACTCTATATTATTTTATTCACCACCCAAAATACAAATTAATTTCGAACTCTCCTCGTAGATGGTTTCGATGCCGTAGGTAATAACTTCAGTACATACTCCTGCAAATGAAGCGTACATTGTATTCAGTGTGTGAACAGAGCCATCTGATAAGGTTAACATTCAACAAGGCTATACACCCAAATTAAATCAAGTATTAACACGTTTTTGCACGCTTCAGCTCCCTCTTCAAAAACGATAACGGCGCGGTGTGCTGGGATTGTGATTAACCTGTAATTGTGGACTGGAAGCATACCAAGTGAAGTGGATTTCTCTCCATGAATGTTTGAAACGTTTTGATTTGTATCAATTTTACCCTTCCACAAGGTTCATGTTTTCTCCAACAAAATTTTGATAATCTTATATCTACAATTTTTGTAATTCATCCAGAAATTACTGACCAAATATCGAAAAGCTAGATTTATATCACTACGTAGAAGTTTATAATAAAAACACTAGTCTTTACACGCGTTTCGATCAAAACTCAAAAATAATAGTAATACTAACAAAGGTACGTACTATCTCTCGACTCGAAACAATGTCAGGAATTTTAATTTTTTCTAATTTATCATGTATCAATACTCTGATAACGCTGGTTAAAGAGGTTAATGATGATGAATCAAATTCAATTGAAAACATACTTTACCCACACCAGAACAAAATGACCGCCCCTCCACGCGCGTTTCGCTAACCAAGTTAGCATCATCAGGAGATGACTGAAACAGATCCAGTTACCTCGTGTTGGTTGTCTTGGAAAAGCTAGTATTGAGTTTTTTTTTCGATCTCATGGATGGCATATTTACAAAGGAAGATATCCATACGCTTTTTTTACTAAGGTTTGTCCTAACGTCACTGATGGGGTGTATGCAAGTTCAAAACAGTGCTGTCTGTTGTTGAAGTGTTTTGTTCTTGGACTTGGATCAAGTTACAAATACTCCACGTGGTTCCTTTTGGTCAAAAGGAAAATCTCTTGAGTTTCCTAACCAATTAATATATCGAAACAAATGAAACAAACCGGCTATAGATCACGTCACAAATGCCATAAACAACCAATTCGATCTGTCCGCAAAACAGTGAGATATTTAAATAAATCTCCGCTCCCAAGTGCAGCGGACACAACAAAACCGACTGCCGCATTGCCTATAATAATTAAATAGATAAACTAATCAATTAGAAGTAATTTAAATTCAGTTTATCGCGTCTCCGTATGTGTTCTGCAAAACTAGACTTTCAAGTATTTTCCTCTTCACCGCGTGCTAGAATGGAACTTGAACTCCTATAAATATTTCGTGGAGATAACCATACGTCGGAGATGTCGATTACCGGAACGTGGTGCTATCTCTTACGACCTCATAATAATCAGTAGGTGTAGTCGGGTGTTTATTTTTCTAATTAGACCTCTCCCCAGTAGCTTTGAGATGAACGTTTTACCAAACCGACGAGATCAGGTGCACCAGCTGATTTATAGAATTGATGACTACCAGATTTTCATTGTATCAGATCTATTGGATTACTTGGAATTTTGAGGTTATACAACCTCAGTATAAAACTTGTCTGAAAATGTTGTCAATTGAAAGTTGTCTTTTTCAACAAATGAATATTAAATGAATTATTACTCTCTCCAGCAGTTCGTTTTTCAGATTACCAATTTCGTTGTATACAGTTATCAATAATTTATAATTCCCTTCTTCTTAAGTTGAATATTCAGCATTTTCAACCAGCATATTTTTTTAAATATTTTTCAATATATTTATTGCATTTCGCGTTCACAATTGTCAGTTGGACGTCTTATTTCATCAAAATCAAACTTCATAGTTCCATATTTCTTGGAATTCTGACATAACAAATTAATTTTCACTAGTTTTCACAATAGTTTCCAATATATTTATTGCATTTCCGTTCACAAGTGTCCGTTGGACGTCTCATTCCATCAAACTTCAAAGTTCCATATTTCTTGGAATTCTGACATAATAAATCAATTTTCACTATACCCGCATCACTCTGCATTTCAAATAAAAATTACAAGTTTGTACTTTCAGACACTTATCAAATGCTTCCCCCCTCCAGGTGTCTCATACACGCATCACCCATTTTGGGAGAATATTGAGTATTTCCAGAGATGTCTCATGTCACTGCGTTCAATTAACACCAAAACTGAAGAGATAATTGTGTGTTTGTCCAGATAAATACTTTCGATGACTCGACACAAAGTCTTGAAGCTCTTCACTTCTGATTATCTGTATTATTCAGATCCGTTTTTTTGTTTGGAGGATAAAGTGCACCGTCATGCAACGTATTATACCTTTTGGGCAGTTGGAGGTGAGAACAGGAGTGGCTGATGCACCGCCTACTTCCCCCGTGTTGCTGTCAGTTTTAGCAAGTTAAATTTCAACATAATTTGTGAAAGTGATTTACTTCAACTTCAAAATGAAAACAAAATCTATCATTAACAACTCCAATCTCTCTACTACAATATCACTCCACCCTATCATCAGTTTCTCTCCCACTTTACCCTTTGGTGAAATAATTAGCAAATATCTATCAACATCTTGCAGAACAATATTAATGATACGACAAAAACCTTTTTGACTCTTCACTAAACTTATTTAAATTCACTAAACTACTTCAACGTCAACAATCACTGAATGTTCAGCACATACTTCTTTCCAGGGTAAATGTTGAAGATTGGAAGGCGTTCCCACAGTCTGCCATCTTATGCTATGAATGTGAATCTATAGCTTTCATTAGATTTGGAGTGATGCCCAAATGTTTGGCTTCGAACCTAACATGATGGTTCATTGATTTGAAGGTTCCTATGCATTTCTTAACTATGTCAACATAAACGTCTTAATGGACGTCCTCATCACCAAATCCAAAAGCTAATTAATACCAACAAGTACCTTAACATTAATTATCTATAGAGATAAACGGTATAAATAAGGTTTTCCTCTTCACGGCTCCTGGACCTAGATGGGACAGGTCAACAAGCGAGACTCCAACAGAACAAATATGAGTCAGTTGCCCTCTCTAAACACTATCAACGAAACACAAAAAATGTGAAAACACTGAAATCATTTATGTCACAAAAAAAAGTTACGAGAGAGAGGGAGTTGAGTCTCTGAAACCTACCTATAGGTGGCTTTGCTTACTGACTAAGAATAATTTCTGCTGATCAGTTCTTTTTGCCAGATATTGGTAGAGGTCCAATATCTTTTAAATTGACCAATCGTCATATAAAAGTGACATTTATATTTGTGTAAACGGATATAACAATGAAAATTTTTTTTAAAAATGTTTGAATGGTGATACTCAAGGTTTCTCTTGATTAGAATCCGTTTTTGTAACTATTTTGATCCCCACCTTGAAGTAGTATGTCAAACTCAACGCTGAATTGAACTACTTGAAACTTGAGAGGTCTTTTGATCATTATTCTGTCAGAACTGTTGATAAATAAACGTTCGTCAGTTGCATCAGACACTCCCTCGGACATAATGTATATATACCCTATGATTTAAGTGCCGCCATATAACTTGCATTTCTATTCATCTTCCTTCTTTGAGTTAGTTTTCTTTAAAACGCTACGTTAGTGGAGGACCTATGCCGCACCTTTTCTTTTTCTTTCGAAAGGTTTCTTATTAAATGGTTAGATTCACCCATCAAATTGGTGATGTGGGTTAAAAGTATCTTTGGCATCGACTGGAGGAATGGAATTCTGAAGATGAAGTTATTTTCGTTTATGATCGGTCAATTATTTAGTTTATAGACGATGAGAAAACATCGAAATGTGCATATCCGTTAAACTTGGTGTATATTTTCATAGACCAAAATCTGGTTTGGTTGTCAGGTTCCGTAACAGCCTGAAGGGAAATTAGTTTCTGGTAAAAATAGCGAATTTTACCTTAGCAGAACTTAAAACTAGCTCAAAGGTTGAAAATTGCATAATTAAAAAAAATATAAAAATAATTCCAAAAACGTTTTGCATAACCACTGAAGATCTCTGTATACATATTTTCTATTGGTCATAAACACATCCTTGACGATTTACCACTAGAGGTACTAGGTACTAGTGTCTGGGAGAACCAGAGCTGAAAAATATTGCTTACTCTAAGAGCTGCAAAGAGACAGAGAGACCGGCGATGTCTCGGGATTTTGACTGGTAGCCCGGCTTTTGTTCTCTTTTATCGGCATATTGGAAGCTAATACATATTTCTTACTTCCCCAAACTTTCCATAATTTAAAGGATATGCGCCAATTAAGATAAGATTTTGAGGCGCATTCAAAACCAAATTGTATACGCCCCAGATCATAGCTATTGGCCACACAAAGTGATATCAATAACACATTGGCGGAATATGACTCAAGTGGGGGGGTCTTTCAACACAGAACGATTTAACGTTTCTGCGCTGACTCATCTTAGTTGGCGGGAGCTTTAATTAAATCGTTGAACCATCGTTTGGCCATGCTCCTCAGTGGAGAACCTTTTTATATTTAGCCAAATCAAAAAATATGCTGAGAAAATTAGTGTCACCACTTTCAGCCATTAATTTATAACTTTTTTGCCTTCATACGAATGAAAAAGGTCTAAAATTAATTAGTCTAACTCCACATTTAATAAAAATCACGAAAAATTGTCAGTTATCCCTATTGAAATAAATACATTCACTGAAGTAAAATATGACTATATTTCTCCAAAAAAAAATTGTTTATCCTAGATTGGAAAAAATATATTATCTGAATAAATTGTCAATAAATAGATTCCACTTTATTTTCTCAATTTTCTACCAAATGATAGATAAATCTAATTAAGTCCATTTTATGTTTTTGTTATAATAAAAAGGTTTGGAAACTTTTGGGAATTATTGAAGACAAACGATTTAGAATTTTCCAATCCTTTGAAAAGTAAAAATTAAAATTAAACAACAATTGCTAGACTTGACATACATAATTAATAATCACAACTATTCAATGACATATTTTTCTAGAGTTTATGCACTACAAACTCAGACTTTGTAGTATTTGCTCATTTGTTTTTGGCCAACTATATCTATATAAACCTAATTTGTGCGAAAACCTTCAAATACAAAAAATCAGTTAAACAAAGAATTGGATATTATGAAGATTGAAAAAAAATTCTGTTCCAACTGAATGAATTCCCACGCCAATAAAAATTACATAGCCTGAATTTCAATTTGAATCGTTTTTCGAATCTGTATTCACTGCCATACCATTCAGCAATCAAGGCTGTCTCTAATGAAATATATTCATTGGCAAGTACCCCTACGTGTTAATAAATGAAGTCACAAAACGGCTTTTACAGAAAGACAGCTTGATTTCTGTGCATCATTGGCGTACGTGAGATCGACAAATATGTTCAATCAAAATATATTTCTATAATTATTCTATATAATTACAATATATTATATATTCTATAATTAGCAGTAATGTATTAGAGTACTCCAGAAAAATGAACGATATAGGTTTATGACACCGAAATGAATTTCACAGAATATTTAATCCTTGAGGTAACGTAAACACTCAAATCATATGATTTTATAGCTTCATTTTGAGAATAGGTGAGGTCCAAAATTGAATATGGTATTATTGTTTGATTCTTTGTCCGAAAATTATGCCACTTTTTAGAAATTTTTTTGAAATATATTATTTTTATAATTACTTGCACATATTCATAAAGAGCAACAAATAGTCAATATCTATTCAATATACATTGAATGTTGACACTTTGTAATATTTTATAAGTTGATTATTTTATGCAATTATTTATCACAAATATTCGAAAAAATCTGAAATGTATTTAAACATGATGCCATATTTGGAGATGTCTATTAATGTACTTTCCTCAAAAATGTGTATCGATATGATATGACAACTATTTCAACACACAGGAAAATGGCCATTTTCATCATTGTGTTTGGGTGATTCAAAAAAGAATTCAGCTCATTATGATTTTGATTTCAAACAGCACAAAATCATCAACGTACCTCGATCAAACCTTTTTGACAGTTCTAGTAGGATTCAACAAAAAATTCTTCTTAATGTTCCATATAAATGTTACTCAAGATAGGAAATAAGGAAGAGCGTATAGTCATGCCATTTTTTTTATAAAAGTCAAATCCAAATTGAAAATAAGTTTTCTCCATACATAATCTCAGAAGTTCTATTTCCAGCCTTGATCTTACAATTTGAAAAGTTTCATGAATTACATTTGTAAAAAACTTTACGCAGAACTGAAATTTGGCCCTTTCAAAACGAGGTCATAAACCTTTGATTTCCTTTTCATTATAATCACTATCAAATATTTTTTTGGGTACCCCGGAATATTTTTTGCACTCTCGCTATTACATCTTCTGATTCACCCACCCATTTGAGCTTCCGGAAGAAAAATATTATTTATAACTTTCCCAGCGCATTAGCATTCATCTCATCACCTTTGCGCAAAACCTACAAAGTTAAAAGTCGGAATAACTCAATCGTTGGAGGCTGCCTTCGCAAAGTAATCTCTTTGAATACATCGTCGTCTACGACTAATAAAAAATCTCTGGAACGAGTTTCACGTCAATTTTTACTGCTCCTGCCGTGTTACAGATCAGTAAGTCAAAGAAATGGCAGTATCTATTTCCAATCAGATTCAAAAAGGCTGCAGATAGCGCTGATATTACTTAACAAGGGTAGGGAAGAGACAAGGATCTCGGTAGGACAGTGCAGTGGGGATTTTGTATTCGGGATCTTATATTTTTTGTATGAAAAGTTTGTGAAAAAGTGTGTTATTACACCACGATTTTGAAATTTGTTTCTGTTCTACTGTTAAGAATTATTTATCGAAGAGAAATAAATTCGTAGAAGATATCTCGTAATTTTCTGCAGGAGTCAATCATGCTTTAGGAAGCTACTGTATGACGAAACACTTTTTGCAAACCTTTATAGTAGAGCACTATATAACAGTGAACTGTATAAGCAGTGTGGAAGGGAGATTTAGCATCAAACAAAAAAGCGACATATCAACCAATCGTTACTTTCAATTTTGCTATCAAGCGTCTTGTTGACCAGTTTTTTTGTCTCCGAGCTTTGTACCGCATAACTCGGAGTTTTGAGCAACCAAAATTCGTCATTCGACCTATTCAAATCTGGTGAAAACAGGCAGGCACAAACGTTTAGTGGGTGGTTCGGTCGATCTGGGTCCGATAAAACAATCGATGGTCAATTAGTCTGCCGCTTTGCCAATTAGCCAAAGATCGCCATCTTCGAATTAAATAATTACATGCAGCTAGCCGACCGCCGCCAGAATATGCTCAGTGTTGCCAACAGCGAAATTTCACAGATACCTCACTTCTGCTCGAAGGTAATCGAATACCGAATGATTCTTTCAGCAGTAAATTCATTTGTGCATCTTTGATTACATCACGATTTCTCAGAAATGAGGCTCATGTAATTTTCCGTTTTCAAAGTGGAATTTATTTCAAATGAGGTGAAAGCCAACCTCCTCCTCTTGTACCTAATTTTTGCAGAAATCTCCTGCAAAATCTCAAGAAATCTTTTCAGAACTGTTTTAATAGTTACTCAAGTTCATAGGATCCAAAAAATCTGAACATTTGAGTAAATGATATAGAAATCTTTTGTTAAGGTGTCATTTTATACTCCTATTCGAGTGTGAGAGAAAAAAAGAAGCTAAAATTAGAGCAAAAGTTTCCCTGAATATTTAAAATCTCATACCAGAACTGGGTTAATACTTGTTTCTCAATGGGGATATTTTTCACGTTGTCTTTGTGAGATTTCGGCCGGAGTTGATCTGTTTTTTGGAATCTAGTTTCTCAACAATGAGTTTTACATTAGTTTTATCTCTCGAGCAGTAACAAGAAACCTTGAATTAACTCTATGAAGAAGTAGACTTCCATACTCTGAGGTGGTGCATCAGTTTTCTGTAAAAGTTTTGTTATCAATGTATGGTTTTTTCGAAAGTTCTTTGTATTGATCCAGATCTGTTATAACTTTCAATATGAGCACGCTTACATTCCTGACTGAAAGATACTGAAGATGGTGCATAGGAATCTGGAAAATTGAATCAATACTGTCGCTACCTACCTGTGTTTTTCCAATCAGTTTTAGATTGTACGGTTCACCTACTTGTGAGTTTTGATATTGATTTTAGGGGGCAAAACCCAGAATTATAAAACGCGTTCACACATGTTGTAATTTCTACCACTTAGCTTGACACTATGATTATTCCGTAGTCACTTTGATTCTCTTGTCGACGAGGTTAGCTGGTATAAATCTAAAAATTGGCTGTATGGAACTCATAAGTGTAGTATATGTTTACTTCACTCTTTTATGTATTGAAAG
Source organism: Leptinotarsa texana (assembly GCA_015342105.1). Lineage (NCBI taxonomy): Eukaryota > Metazoa > Arthropoda > Insecta > Coleoptera > Chrysomelidae > Leptinotarsa > Leptinotarsa texana. Next base: position 2,368 of record WOGN01007410.1, on the reverse strand, counting down.
TATAAACCATGTTCATGAACAGACGAATATATACTTAATTAGCCACATATTCCTATTCAATAACTTCAGTGAGGAACTTTACAGGATTTATTACGAATTGAACTGCCTGAAAGGTGAACTGCTTCTTGTCAAACTATTCGTCTGGTAGAGATTCACTTCTTTCATGAAAATCTATTATTTTCTACGTTGTTTTCAGAAGAATAGGAGTGTAGCTTCTATTTATATATGGTTTATGGTTGCTGGAATATTCGCTGTTCAGGTTTTATACCAACAATTTATATTGTTAGTATTTTCTTCAGAGATATCTTTGTAAAGACATTTTCTGGGACTACCTCACAGATCCTCTCGTAAATGTCGCGGAAGACATGAGTACGACCCCAACTGCAGCATTTCCTACTCGGACTTCCACCATTGCACATCTACATACAAAGAGAAGCTCGACTGGTGATACACAGGTTAATGCAGGGGCAAACCCCAATCAGCCAGTCATACGGTGCAGAATACTTGAAACTGTACAATGAACTGAAGGCAGATCTAATACTAGGAATGCCCGTGGATAACACAGTTCCCCAGTACAACTTTCTAAAAGTTCTCAAAATCATCATACCAAGTAAAGAGGACTGGCAAAACGGTCCATCGGTAAAACCGAAAGAAACTTGGTATACAGATATCTCAAATACCCAATTGTGTTCCAGACAGAAATGGCGGTCATCGAACACTGTATAGGAAAGATAAACAGACAGGCCAGGTGGCAATTAAGGCGCTCAGCTCATTTCAAGTCTTCTCAAGACTGGTGGGAAACTGTCTCAGCGCAATCAAGGAGCTTAGTACCCAAAATAGTCACTCTAGC
>WOGN01007409.1:0-11849 GCA_015342105.1 Leptinotarsa texana | reverse complement strand
AAGAAAGAATTTTTAAATATTCAAATTGTGGGGCCCTCTGTGGGGGTTAAAAGAGACGCGGTTACATTTGAAAATTACCTTTCCATCACTGTTTCTCCGTACCGCTATATTTTCGTAGGCTGAAATTTTGTGAGAAGGTTCATTTTATGTTGTAGATATGCTGACAGATGTAGATGTGTAGACAGCGGGTTTACGAAAACAGAATTTCAATGATCCAGGTCTATAGATACTTCAAAATCCTGAACTCATTACCACCTTCTTTCGACAGTTAGAATATTTTTGAATGCAGATTGAAGTGCACTACAACTTATGATAACCTCAAACTGAATATCTATCAAGACGCCAAGTTTCGTTTAGGACTTGTTTCTTGATTAAAATATGCAGTAACTCCGGACTTTTCGTCATTCTTTTGCAGAAATATGTCACTGAAAGCATGCATCCGGATGCATCTCCGTCTGCAAGGTAGAATCAAATAAGGACGATAATGCCGTGCACCTTGACCTCTTTGGAAACTGCTTGTTGGTCGTCACATCACAAACATAACTCGTCCTTCCTAAATAGCCGTGTAAGGTATGCAACAAAAGTTTCAATATGAGATGTTTATATTATCACATAAAAAAACCTTCGTTTTGAAGTGTCACACCATTTTTGTCAGTTTTTACGTAACCTGCTAGTTGCTACTATCAGTTATTATTTTGTCTCACTGATGAATGTTTTTCAGTTTATCAACTTTTTCTATCCAACGAACAAAATGGATAACTTGGCATGCTGGATTGAATTTCGAAATCAATGGTCAGTGACTACTCTCGGTTTCTTGTTCAGTTTTCTTTTTGTTGCTTTCAACTTCATTTTCAACCTCCTCTTCATTCAACGTGAATGATGAATATTCACTGGAAGTGAAGTGTTTATTTTCCTGTCGACTTTGCTAAAGTTTCGATCTTCTTGCAATCTCTCAGCTTCACTACTTTCTTTCACATATATCAATATCTCACTACTAACTTGTAAATGAGCAGAAACACTCTTTGTTCAGTTGCTATAATACAATGGAAATATCCCGTGAAATAATATTTATAATACTCAATCAACTCCACAATAATATTTCAATATCAATTCGCCACCTGGTACCTCGCTTTCTGCGTTCTTCATCGTTACAAGGTGTGCTGAAACCATATCAAGCCAAGAAATGTTAATATTCTCACAGAAACAGGAGGTATAACCTGTGGGAAGAAAATCCCCACGGTTGAACACCGACCAAATATCACGAGAATAGTGAACTGGTTTGCACTTGCATGATAGAAGATCCTGCGGCTGAAAACCGCGAAATCAACTTTATTGCAAACTGATAGCAGGTCTGCACCTACAGAAAGCCCACAGCTGAATACCACGGAATCAAATATCATGAGAAATCTGAACAGAATGGTGCCTATAGCGTCAAAAACATACGTTTTTCGCTCCACGGGATATGATGTTTCGAAGGTCAAAACTTCCGTGGGAACTCAAAAGTTATCATCGAAGAATAGGCAGTATACCACCTTGAGTCCAAACAAACTAATTGGCAAAAAGGTTACTCCCAGATCAATTCACCAATGTATGGACATTGGCATGCCCAATTATCGGGTGCTGACTAACGCGGTGTTCAGTATTTGTTTGGCAAAGCCTAGGGCGATGCCAGTGACAGGTTCTGGTCCGATTAAGCTGCTTGCAGCGCCCTTCTTTGCGAGAGAGTCGGTAGCCTCATTACTTTCCAGGCTAGTATGGCTATCGTGGAGAGTCGTTTTTGGCAATTTGCTACCAATTCAGACGTTGCTCGGTAGGAGCCAAGAGCTTCCAATGCCGCTTGACTGTCCGAGAAAAATTTTAACGACTTCTGTATGAGGTTGGATTCTTCCAATCTCTCCGTACACAATTCAATAACGTAAATTTCCGCTTGAAATACAGTCGAATAGGTTCCTAGGCAGGTTGATAGCTCTGTCCTGGGTCTGCTACTAAAAACACCTGCACCGAAACGGGAAGCTGTTTTTGATCCATCTGTGAACCAAAAACTACCTACTCTAATATTTCTTCCTCCCGGAAAGGAATATTAGGAGCATATCAAGTTTCATAATGAAAGAAAAATAACGCACAAAAATGTATACATACCATCTGATATGTATACCAAACAAGATAGCACGAAAGTTCCATTAATGTGACGGCAAATTTTAGTTTCATTACAAATTGATTCGAAAGTATGAAAGTTCTGATGGTGATTGGGTTTGGAAGTAAAAGTTGTTCGCATGGAGTTCGTATTCAATAAGACTCACGCAAACCTTCATTTAAAGTTTGAATTAAACTTCCAGTAGTCGCACACTGTCCATCAGACCAGGTAGGCGCTGTATTTATGATTCACGAAAGTGATATGTTGCGATCAGTACCTGCCCAGCTGTTTTTTACGATTTCACATGATCACTTTCGCCATTGGTTTTTTGATATTTTAGTAACTACATTCATATTTGGTTCAAAATCTGTTTAAAATCTGTTTTTCCGTTAATCAGCTGTCACCCCCATACGAACGACAACTCTCAGAATTTGATAAATTTGTGCGAGCTAAAGACTAACGAGGTTTTACCTTTTAACGTGTGATTCCTAACACGGTTAGGTTTGTAGCACTAATGAACCTACTACTGATGCGTATATTTCTTTCTCAATCTGTATACGAAATTGTTAGAAAAATTCAGGAAAAATAGATGTTTTGTCTTGAAAACTTATTTGCAATTCATTTCAGGCGAAAGGTTCCACTAGAAAAATCCTGTAAAGTTGAATATTCATGAGATAATTATGATGACATAGTAATGTTAAGGAATCTGGTCGAAAAATAGGGAGCATAGAAAGATATAGATGGTGAGTTTTTAATGAAAGTGCATATTGAATTTGAGAATAGAAAAGAATAATGAAAATAGGCAGAAACTAGCTTTTATAAAGTCCGGCTCCAAAAATGATCAATAAGTGTTATCAAAGTCTAGAACAGCTTTTTGATGAACTGATTTTGTTTTGAATACTCATTTGCGATAAAAGTTTTTACTAAGAAAAAAACTGAAAAATTGTATGAATCTGATGTTGAGGAATGTAATCATACAAAAGTGAACCTGGAAAATATTGAATCAGAGAAAAGTATTTGGGATAGTGAAAACAGGTGACTCTTTCGAAAACAAATGCATATTGCCTTCATGGGAACAATAAAAAATGAAATATTTACTAGCAATTATACCATTTTATATACAGTCAAAGGTCTTGGAGATGTATGCACAACGATTTAAGGCACTCAGAATTTTTTTGCTGCGCTGTTTCCAAAGTGAGTTACATATGTGTACCAGCAGGTCTTCACTTCAGGAAACCATACTAACAATAGATTGAAATGTTGAATCATTTCAAGTATTTGAAAATGTATTGATCAACAGCTCAATCAATAATTTCAGTTATCACTGTTTCGTCTCGAAGTCAAGCTTCGACACCGACCGCCGATAAATAATCGTCCTTTTTTCTATACAGAAACTTTCACTGTTTAGCCCAACAATAAAAAATTTTTTCAGATATCATCACTAATGAGACCTGCGCTTGGTCTAAACAGCACTGTTTGGTGGTGGATCACGTATTCTCCATTTCTAAGTTCGTATTTTAACTAGCTGTCTTGCAGTAAGAGCTGCTATGAGAGACAGAGTACGAATCTCGTTCGTCGATGATGCTGAAGCTTGACTTCACAACGAATTGCCATCGCGAGCCTTGTTTATCTTTTATGTACAATGATATTGTTATAAATCATGCCCTATAGAAAATAAAGCCAGCAGCCACTGGTAGCCATAAACCAATCGTGACGTAGCAAAGAGCGCGCGAATGTACGATGTTCTTGATATAGCGAGAATAATGCTACCAATATCGATTGAATTTCGAAAAATATTCTGCCGCAGTTGATAACAATATATAATCTCTAGCCACTAGTATATCGACACGGTCAAGTGGAAGGTACAGTTCGGTACACGTAGCGATGTAGTAAGGCAATATACATTCGAATAATATTTGAAGTTTCAGTTGAAATGTTTATTGTATTTAATGTGAAATAAAGTTTAGTTTGATTATTCAGTGTAGTCAACCCAAGAGAAAAAACATAAGATTATAGTCTCCCATAACTGGCGCTTTAACGTTATCAAACTTATCACTCAATAGTAGTTGAGTTCAACAATGTGTTTGTTGATCTGTTGTTTGATTGTGAATGATTTGACTTCCAGTACTGGTTTCAATGAGTTGAATGGTCTACTACTTTTCAAGGACTAGATGCTTTGTAGTTTGTTTTCAGTAAGTATACTCCTGTTTTCCATCGTGTAGTTGCTATTTGGTCATCCGTTCATTTCAGTATTGAAATTGTGATGTTGGTAGATTTAATCAATGTCTTCTGGTTAGACAGATTCAGAACTTTTGGAAATGGTTCAAGTTCATTTCTAATTCTTCAGTTTGTGCTTTTCTTCAAGATCAGTCATTTCCAATTTGCATTTGTATACAAACCTGATTCCTTTTTTTGGTACTGGCCGATGGGCGATATTTTTAGAAGCCAGAACATGCTGATAACTTCGTTAGAAGGACGTATTATCAGATAAAATCAAAACGTTAAACTAGAGAAAAGTTCGGAAATGGTTCTGAACATTCATTCAGCAGATTTTCAGTGTCAAACATTTAGCAGTTTGGGTTGCCTTCAACAGTTTTTCCGCGACATACTCAAATTCGAATTGACTTTGTACTGTTCAGAATATTGCAACTGTTGTCTAGAAAATAACCCAGAATATGCTGAAATAGTGCATCAAACTAGTGCTCTATATGACCCTGAACAAAATGGCTGCGCCAAAAGAATGGACTGTATACTAATAGAACGAGCACGATATGTACTCCTTGATGCAAATTTGGATGAATTATCTCAAGCAAACGCTGCCAATACAGCTGCTCATTCAGTGTATCAAGAAAGAAATAGTAATTGATCAAAAATTATACTTATCAAAAATATATAGGTATATTCAAGTTTGGTATGGCACATTGAAATATATCTGTCACTTCTTGTTCTGCTGGTCTTCGTTCAAGTAAACGAATGTGTTCCGAGAAATAAATTATAATTGATCATGAATTATACTTATAGGAAATATATACCTACATTCAATTTTGGTATGACAGATTGAAATCTATGTATCACTCCGTATCCTGCTAGTCTTCGTTTATGCAAACAAATGTGTTCCAAAAGAGGTAAATGAAAGAAATGCCCAGTGCTATAAAGAGGTTGCTGAGAACCGCTTCAATATTAAAGCCAGGAATGGAATTGGCGAGCAGTCAAGAACATATTGTCAACCTAAAAGACAACAAAAATTTTCAATTGGTATTGACAGTCACTGCCTACATATTCACCTACCAGTGAGGATTGGTATCATGAATTCCCTTAAACAACCTTTGGTTGCCCTCTCAATGACAATGCGACTCATCAGAGAACTAGATCATGTCAGTTCAGCTGCTACGGTGGTTAACTGCGATAACCGAAGTGCCATAAACTTTGTAGCAGAATGCAAGATACAAGGGCAGCGTTTTCCCACCAATGATCTGATGTTATGAATAATGAGTTCACTAGAACAAAGTATTAGGACTTTTTGAAAAGGACTTTTTCCTAAAAAGATATCAGGATATGATATTTTTTGTATATTATTCTGTCATTTTGGACCAAGACCTCCTTTTTGCACTTTTATATTCTGTTTTCACCCCAGAAGTAATGCAGTAACAGCAATATCAAATCAAACCTAATAACAAATGTTGAATATGAACAATTATGTTATTCACATTCATTTTACGAGTGCATAACTCCAAAGTTGATCAACTGCCATCGTTGAAATTCGAAACGCAATACCACCAGTTATTAAGTCGGTTCAAAAAAACAAAGGAAAACAATCGAGAGTTGTATCAGTTGCTCTGTGGATTTTATTCAAAATGTGATTGTTTGTTACCACTCTATACCTTTGAAGCTCATGTAATGTTCAATATTTGTTATCTAAACCGGTGTATCAAAAATTGGGTGTATTACATGTTCCACAAAGCACATGCCGATATCCGCAGGTTCAACTATATTGAAAACAGAACAACGAATATACTTCTCCACCAACACCCACATTTCTGTGTGATTCCATTCGAATGAATCCACTAGAACTTTCGAGCCTCGAATAAACTATCTCATTCGAAAAATCCCTTTGAATGGTCCGTATAAAGTTTATACGGTATAATACGGTTTTGACGAAGGTTTAATGTCAATATGGGACATCTGGAGAAAGGGAGCGATACTTCCTGGAAACTTTTCAAGACATTTGAACCGTCACACATGAGACGAACTTGAAAGTTTGTGGTTTTTTTCGAGAATGTCGAACTTACGCTTGAGTGAATGCCGGACAGTTTCCAAACGAAAAATCGAAGAAAGATCTAACTAGTGTTACATTCAGATCTCTTACGCCATCAAAAAATAGATATTGTTTTTTGTGCAACAATGTGAACAATACATCAAAAAACCTAGAACTCTGGTTAGACAATGAATTGAGATTCACAAAACAAGTCAATCAACTTTGCCGAGGTTCATATAATACACTCAAACAAATTTATCCAAATAAATTCGTATTTGTGAATCTCTCATATTATCGAAACTGGCTTACTATAACTACATTTATGGACAGTAGTCGACCTCAAAAAATACAGAACTCTTGTATTAGACTTTCCTTCGGAATACGCAAATATGAGCACGTGAGTCATAAATATCGGGAAATGCTAAACCTGTAATTGCAAGATATGATAAAATTACATCTATTAAATATGACTCATAAAGTGCTGAAATATAGGACACCAACATATTTATATGACAAACTAATCAAAATAGAGAATCTGAGTGATGATAACACTTTTAACTCGAGTTTACTGGCAATATACAAACCTCCATTTTTCAGCGATCCTTCATGTACAATCCCATAATGAACTTCCGCATGCTTGTAGTATATACACTCTGATGAACTTAAAACAAATTGAAATCCCTATTATCAGCTCAAAATGACTAACAAATGTCTGTATCTACAGAACGGATAATAACCCGTCAATCACTTTTTGAACTTATTGTACTAATTAATTTGATAGATCTCAGACAGCAAAATTATTCTACTATGCAATATAATTATACTCATCGTAGATATCATTTCTACGATAATTAAGAAAATTGTAAATTAATATTGTATTTCCATGGTTAAGTTGAAAAATACCCTCGGGAGACACTTCGCCACTTAATCTTTGTTGTATACCTGTTATGAACTGTTATGACGAATATCGTCTCGCTCTTCGCTATTATTATTATTATTAGCATGATTTAATTGGTCTGTATTGTTTTTATAGATCGATTCTAATTTCATTCTCAGAATGTGCTGACAATTATCACTTGTGCTTTCAGTTTTCGAGGCAGTGACATTTACCATGTAGTAATTTCTACAAAGTTGATATTTCTTAGTATGATTGGAAATCGTAACTGAACGAAATGAACATCAACCGCCACCACGTTGTTGCCTTCATGAATACTACTTGTTCAGTTATGAAAAATTGAGCAAAATGGATGTTTTCAGAGTTACCTACCAATAATATGATGGATGTTACATGTTTGGACTTTCGTTGCCTAAAAAGGTGTTAAAAGATTTCAAATCAAAATGAATAAAATATTGAAGTAAAACCAATAATAGCAGGACAGAAATATGTATATGAGTTGGTGAAAACCTAATTACTTATAAAAAATTTTATTTGAATTGAAAATGTTGAACAGAAAATAAAAATGTAAGAATACGAATCATTGCGATCTAAAATCAAAATTAATTCAAAAATATACTGAAATTCCATAATAGTAGGCACTGCTTTTCTGAGAAACATCATTGCATTAAAACGAAAATATTGCTATAAGGTTGTGATTCTATATATTTTATCATCTATCAAAATCATACACAACCAGCTAAATGGTCATAGAATAACGGACAAAGCGTTTTATTCATTATTGAAACTCCCTGCTGATGAAATGCATTCAACAGCATCAATGTTCATTGAATTAATATAAGAATGTCTCAGCATCTAACAAGTTTTCTTCCAACGATAATGAATGATACAATGTTGTAAGTAATTTAAAACTTTTTGCGGTAGTGGTGGTTGATGTGATTATTTCTTTCTTCGATATTTTGCAAAATTTCACAAAAAATCAATAGTTAATAGTAAGGGTCAACTTTATGAAAATTAGATAAAAACTTTCACTAAAACGACTTTCTTGTTTTTTTTTGTGAAATGCTGCGAATAATCACAAAAACAATATGAATAACCTGCATGTGAAAATTGGAATTTTTGTCTGAAAATATGAGTTCATGCCTCATTTTAGATTATAAACATCATTCATTATCTTACTAAACTTTCATCACTTCACTGACACCCTAGAATCCTATCTGAGATTTTTTTATGTCAAATTATTTCTTAAAGATGCAAATGTTATTTGAGAATAACTTTTTGTCATAAAATCAATAATAAAGAGTTTTCTCCTAGCAAATCCATCAGTGGACACACTGTATATATTTTTATATAATTGATGTAATTCAAATGTTATTGTGAATATAATTTTTGAATGCAAGCAATACACTTGAAATTAATTGTTCCTCATCCATTTAGTATAATTTCCGTACGCCACGACAAGAGACAGATTAAGGCAACAACGTCACAGTCATTCCTCAGAATTTAGTGCCTACTTTCCTGGAGCTAGAGAAGGGGAAGAGAAGCATGTAATCTAATTTCTAATTGTCAGTCAGTAGATGGCAACAGAAGAGAAAATACTCCCACATCATTCTCAAAGGCAAAACTTCATTGAGAATATCACAAATTGTTCTCCAAACAAATGTTCTTTTTCATGAGGGTCACTTGTTCGAATGCTCACATTAACTACGTTCTTAATAGAGAAACAAATCGATATCGTGAACCAATATGATCAAAGTCAAGAAACTACAATCTTTGTGATAAATAAAATTCAATATTTGCAATAATGAGGTTATTACTCGAAAATTGCAAATGATACTGCAGAAAAATTTTGAAGTTTCAGTCAAAGAGAAACATTTTGCATAAAAGTGCTACAGGCATTAATTAACTAGAGGTGTTTCAGGCCATTGAATAACGAGCATCGATTTGAAATAGCTATCCAGTGGATTGCTTGTAAAACATTCCAACCCATCCAGCTGAATACTCACTGATAGTGAATATCATAACTGGTTCCTGCACTAACCACAATGTTGGGAGAAACCAAGTGGAAACTCGATCATTTTCTGATTTTCCTCCTGACTAGTCAAATGATGCTATCATGAATTCAGTCGACTGATTATCATATTGAGTACTGAAATATAATTCAGGAAATGTATTTCTGGCTTTCTATTTCTCCATCAATAAAATGAAAGTGGAAATTTTTAAAGAAAGAAAGAAAATCATTACAATGTAAACTCTGCACGAAGATATGGTGATACTGCAAAGACGTTTTTTTTCAAATACGAAATGAAACATTCCTTTGCAACAACTTTCACATAACCAGTAAATTACATGAAAAGCACCATTGAAATTTCAGTTTGTACTCTAACCATTTTTTTTATATGAAGCAGATACCATTAGAACGTTATACATAAGAACTTCATACAACGTAACATGTGGAAGTTCATATAAAATTTCACTTGATGTGAAATACACTCATCTTTGATAGTGTACTTTAAAGTTTCGGGAATAAACACTCATATCATCTCTCCAACAGCACCATTTTGGATGACATAACAAAACAAGTCACATATTCCATTCACAACAGTACAACTTCATGTCACCGAAAGAGAAAACTCTACTCTTGTCACATTATCGGTACGCAAAATCATACATACAGTTCTTTAATTCAATCGCAGCTAGATTTTTTAGTGAATTCCAGAATGAAAGGAAATTGGTCTGTGGTAGTCTCTGGTCAACTCATCAATAGCGACCCGACTCGGTTCCGCACGGGTGCAATGCTGATTCTGAATATAAATTCACCCACCGAAAGTTGTGTCATAGTGATGAAAAAGTGACTTTATTTTATTAACGCGCTTTTTTCTCCCGCGACTGGCGCCCTAGTTGGAATATTTAAAACCTAGTTGGAATATTTGAAAATACTCTGTTACTGCACATCTTCAACATTAAGCAAACCTACATACAAGATTTCAGCTTATGAAAATATAGCGGTAAAGAGAAACAGAGATGAATAGGTAATTTTTTTATGTAAATGCGCTCCTTTTATCTTCTGAGGGGTCGCCTCAGTTGGAATATCTGAAAATCCTTTCTTATCGCACATCTACAATACAGAACGAACCCACAAACAAAATTTGAAACTCCAAAAATGAATTGGTATGAAGAAACAGTGATATAAGTTAATAGTGATAAAAAGGTAACTTTATTTCATGAATGCACCCTTTTCCCACGCGGCTGTCTTCACAGTCGGAATATTCAATAATATTTTCTTGTTGCACATAACGCACCCCTTTCATTCCGTTTGGTGACGCCCCAGTTGGAATATTTGAATTTTATTTTTATATGCTTTATAGTAGCTTCACCTGTATGTATGTATGATTGTTTGTATGAATGTTTGTTTGTGATTCTCACGCTCAGGATGTATTGACAGAATTATCGGCATTATTGCTTGATCTATTCGCGGGAAGATGGCGATGTATGTGACCTACTTGATATTTCTTGATCTATTCGCGGGCAGATGGCGCTGTACGTAACCTACTTGTTATTTCTTGTTCTATTCGCGGCCATATGATGCTGTACCTAACCTCCTTGATAAGTTGTTCAAAAGAAAATGAAAATAATAATTATAGTTAAAAAAACTAAAGAACACGCTTTTTAAAATTGAAAAATAAATATAGTTTAAAACAACTGAAAAACACGCTTTCAAAGAACATCGAACTCAAAAGTAAAAAATATTTTTTTTTTAAATAAGCTCAAAACAATAACGATCGACAAATATTAGTATGATTGTGACAAAAGCGTGGGCGCTTTGTTCCGTATTTTCTGTATATCTCTCGCCCAGGCTGTTGAAACAATATTACTAGTATTTTTCGATCTTTATTGTTTTGCGCTGATTGAAGAAAATATTTTTAACTTTTTACTTCGATGTTCTTTGAAAGCGTGTTTTTTAGTTTTTCAAACTATATTTTCTATTACACGCTTAATATTAGATTCACCAATATGTATACAGGGCTTTTCACGATGAACGTTAATTAGCCGTTTCTGGCAAACTATCCAACGGATCAATCTGAAAATTTCACAGTGTGCATAAGTCACGCCTAAAATATTTTAGACGATGCGGCGTTGTCGCTTCTACTATAAAGTAGCGGCTTCTTTGATTTTTCAAATGAAACACCCCGTATATAATATCATATTATGATTCATTATCACTATGTCAACAATTTCATATACAATTTCCCTATACCTATCTATCACCGTATAGAAGATATAAATTAATTTCAATATTTTTTCAACAAACATGAACTTTTATAAATGCTGATAATCTTGAACTCTCTTGCACTAAAACGATCAAATTTGTAATGGTGTGGGGTGATACTATGAGGATATTCACTACGAGTCAAATTTTCATTTGCCTCATACAGGGTCTTCAAATAATGCAGATACTTTGATCTCATAAAGAAATGAGTAGAACTAAATTTTTTCAAATGGAACATCCTGTATATTTCAACATTTTTGAGCTCTACATCTAATTGTAGAATAACTTTGTTCAG
>WOGN01007407.1:0-11850 GCA_015342105.1 Leptinotarsa texana | reverse complement strand
AGCTGTTTCAGGAGGACTTTCTATCAGTTTGTGTCTGAAAGTTACTTCTTTGTATGATCTACACATCCATATATAGATTTACTTCCTTCCTTTCTTTAGAAGATTCCCTCATCCTTCTTTTTTGTATCAAGATGGAGTAGTAGAAAGCCAAAAACTTTTTTTCCCTTGTTGAGTTATAGTTTGGCCACCTGTGATATTGCTTAAAAAATAGATACCTCAAGAATTTGTTCTGAATTTTCTCTAGTTCTTTCATTTAGGTTTGGCACTCCGCAAACCAAATAATAGAAGCAAACTCGAATTTCGGTCTTACAAACGAAAAATAAAGTAATTTAATAATGTCTATATTAGAGAATAGAGAAGGTTGTCTGATTACAAAACCCAACATTCGACTACCAGATTTCATAATATCCCGTATATGATCAACAGATGAGAATTGTGTATTATACCTCAATCCAAAATCTTTAGTATCAGTTTTCCTTTCAAGAACCACTTCGCAGATATGTACAGTCTCGGACTGTTTGCACTGATTTAAAGAGTTTCAAATCATCAGCAAAAAGAAGACAGTCCGAATATTTCAGAGTTGATGATAAATCATTGATGAAAATTATGAATAAAAGTGGACCTAGATTTGATCCTTGTGGTACACCTAACCCAGCTGGAAATTTATCCGAAATTTTTCCATTATGTTTGTCAATGAAAAACCGATTTCGAAGATAATTTTTCATTCGTTCTAAAACGTTTCTTGAAATTCCATATTTACTGAGCTTTTCTATCAATATCATGATAAACCTGATCAGAAGCTTTACGAAAATCAGTGGAAGCAACCTCTAATTGAGTTTTATTATCTGAAACTTTGAAGGCTTATTGAATTCTCGTAAATCCATGTTGATGAGGTACTATATATTTGTTGATGTATACACTGATTTTCTTAAAAATGATATTTTCGAATGATTTTTCTGGTGAAGACATAATTGATATACTTCTGTAATTTTTATTGTCCATTTTGTTTCCAGATTTGTATATAGGCGTCGTAATTGAAGTTTTCCAATCACCATATCCTTTCAATATATAAGGAGGGATTCTATCAGTATCCGTTGCCTTCTTGGATTAAAATCGCTATCAGTTATCGAATGTACTGTATAATATTCGTTACAAATCCTAACATCATTCAATGTAGCACTATCAGTACAAAAAACGGAATGAAAGAAGTATGCAAATACATCTGCTGTTTTTTCTTTTTTTACTATCTACATAATTCCAAAATTCATTGACATCATGTTTTATGCCTTGCTCAATACTTTTGTAATACAACTTCTCTTCATGTCTAATCATAAATTTAAATTTTTTCCTCAATTTTTGAACCTATTATTATAATAATCTGAAATAGATTTGAGTTTTCTATACCTATTTTTGTCACGCAACAAATCCTTGATTTCTTTCGAAAACCCAATTGGATATTTTTCATTTGTGTTTTTTGCTAAATATTTTGAAACGCATTCCGCTATGATGGTATTCCAAATATTGTAGAACACCTCTAAAGCTATATTCACATCGCCTTCGGCTAATACTTTACCCCAATCTATATTACTAATAATTTCGATCATTCTATCAAAGTTAGCTTTCATATAGTTATATCCATCTACTTTGTCGGTATTCACAATACATTGCAAGCTTTTAGGAATTAATATATTTACCTGTATCGCAGGGTGGTAAGCGTCTTCCTTAACGAACGGTAAATCATCTCTAGTTACTTCACAGATATTTGAATTATTATCCGCAGAAAGAACCAAATCGAGCGTACGATTTTGGTAATTTTTTACATTATTAAATTGTTTGAGGGAGTTGAATTCAATATAATCCGAGAGCAAATTAAGTTTCTCACTAGAATAATCAAAATTTAAAACATTTCCAACCACTCTTGTACATTGTTTTGCAAAAAGTGAAAAGCTTCTTCATAAACACTATTTAAACTATTTGAGGGTATATATATTACCCCAAACTGATACTTATTACCAGCTATTTTGATTTGAATAATCAATGCCTCAAATGATAAAGCATGTTTGATAATATTCAAAATTTTATATCTATCTTTAATTGCAATTAGGACACCTCCTCCTGTACTTTTATTAATGAACTGTAAATTTCTATCTGACCTCACTAAATTATAATTTTCTAAACATACAATTTCTGCATCTGCCACTCCTTCTTGTAACCAAGTTTCAGCAATCATTATTATATCATACTCACAATCAATAGATCTTGTGAAAAATGCATTACATTTAGTGTTCAATCCCCTACAGTTCTGGTAATATAAATGTAGAGCAGCTATTGTTTATTGTTACGCATCTATTCATGAGCTCCTCCTAGCTATCTATAACAGTAAAGTAAAATAAAGTAATTGAGTAGTTGTATTGGTTAAAGTATAACTTGAGTATTGTATAACTGAAATGAATAGTTTCACTAATTCTAATATATAGGTGTGGATCTGGCTTTACAATTAAAAAACAAGAAAGATCAAAAAAGGGAACAAAAGAAGTTCAGCGAATTTCTGCCGTCAAAGAGCCACTGTTTTTATAAGTTTTAAATAGTTTTCAGATAGACAAATTCAGATCCTCTCCTTCATTGATCACCTTGACATTGTTACCGTGTTTTGCGAATACTCGACCGTTCGCCGTCCAAACATTTTTCCCTCCATATTTCTTCTTAGTTAGAATCAATAAGTGATAGCGTTTTCCAGTCAGATCCTCATTTAAATATAAATCTGTTCGTTTTAAGTTACTTCTAGACTTATATATTTCATTTCGTTTCAGATAAGAAACAAATTCAATAATGACAGTTCTGGCTTTGTTGCTGTTCTCAATGAACTTGCCACTTCGAAATGTTTTATTGAGATCACCCAATGTGCATTTAATTTTCAGTTCCTCATTAAATATATGAAGAACCTTGGCGGGTAGATTTTCGTCTGTCTCTTCTTTCATTCCTACGAGCCTCAACGTGTTACTTCTACTTCGCTGATCTAACACATCTAATTGACTATTAACAAGTGCGATTTCTCTTTTGTTAGAATGTGTTAACTGATTCAAGACATCGAATTTGGTCAATACATTATTTAATTTTTCGTCCACTTTTTCAATTTGCTTGCCTAGTATCTCCAATTGTGCATCTATCTTGTTAGTTATCTTTGAAGACAGCTTGTTAACGATTATTTCCATCGTGTTTTCATCAATATTACTCACTGATACACTAGTGCTTCGTGTTTTACTCATATTCAATGAACTGGCAACACTGGTTGAATATGATCAAACGATACTGTTGGTATCAAAATAACTCCAGGGATTTTTAGCAATGAGCCGATCACTTAAAAAGTCACTTACGAAGATATTTTTTCAACACAACTGTTAAAATTCAATATAAATCCCTATAAATCACAACAAATTTACAGAGCTCACACACACGATGCTCACAGTAACATGGTCTAATGTGGAAATTTGAACATCTGATAAGGCAAGTGTCGCATCAAAAGTCGTATTAAAAGTTGCTTATCTGAGCAGAAAGCGGAAGTGTCTATCCTGACATTATTATATCCGATTCGGAGACATTTATCTTTTTGGAGAAAGTCAATTCCTGAGTGGCATTGAATTGAACCAGTTTACTTGCACTCTTATTCGAAGACCCCTCAAGATTCTCATTAAGATACGCAACATCCTGCTGCCAATGAAGATGTCCATCCGCAACCGATGTCCTGGAATCAAAATGAAATGACGAGACTAGTGTGCTGTCGTCAACAAGCTTCTCTCAGATGAATATATCTGGAAAATTTGAAAAATATACCATGTTCACAAATCTCTTGCTTTTATCAGTCATTATAGACCAATTTCAATCCTGAGTAAACCTGCTGAGGTTATATTGTATAATCTCATTTATCTAGCAACTCAACATATCATTTCTGAATATGGTTTCCAGAATTCAAGATCTGTCTGCTTAAATCTGTTTAAAATCTATTTTACCGTTAACCAGCTGTCGCACCTCTACGAACGACAACCCTCAGAAGGCTGAACTTGTGCGAGCTAAGGATTAACGAGGTCTTACCTTTAACGTATGATTCCTAACACGGGTTGGACGATAGCAAGTGAACATCGATCATTTAGACTAGGGCTTGAACCATCGACCAACACGGCAGTCAATTCGAGTGAGTGAACCAAGCACCTACGTCGAACCGCCTGGCTACCCACCGACCAGTAATTCATCCATTTTTAGTCGATGTTTATGTGAATCATTAGCTCGAAGAGTTGATTGTTTGAATAGTTTAGATGAAGTGGATTCCTCACCAGCATCACCAACACTTTTTCTCTTCCTGTTATGTTAAATTTTATTAGCAAATTAGTTTTGAAATCTAAATAAGTTTTGTATAAATGAAATCTTAGTTTTGTTTACTTTCAAATGGTTCAAAAAGTTAGTTGTAGCATTCGAACTTCCTTCAGTATTTTCGAACACTTTTTGCAAGTTGCAGATATATTTGAATCGTTTCCGGGATCCTTTTTAATGTAAATGGATGTAGCCGTTACTACGTGGTAAGAAATCATAATGAAAAGAGAAATGAAAATTTCTATGGTTTTACCACTTTTATTTGTAGCTAACGTTACTGCAGTTTCATCCTATACGGACATTTTCAAACTTATACAGTAAAAAAGTTTATTGTATAAGTTTGAAAATATCCGTTTGAAAATGCCCGTGCTTCAATACGAACGGAAAGTTCTTGTATATCACTCATGTACAATAAATAATAGGTTATCCTGCAGATAGTAAGTGTTCACAGCAAGTGAAGAAAACTAATCATAATCACGAAGAAAACGAAATATTCAACACAGGAACACTCTCTTACAAAAATACATACTTTGATTGATGCTATTAACCTCAGATTTCTTTGACACGCAATGTTGGCATTATTCTACCTGGTGACCCATTTAGGATCACGATCAGTGCGTTCATGAATAAAGTAGTTTTGGATTTCAAAACAAAAAAAAAACAAAAAATGAATTGAAAAATGTAATAAAACTATTTAGTATTAAAAAAAATACTCATACGAAGTATTTCAAATACATTTCGAAAAAAGTATTTAAAATGTAAAATAAAAATAGGTATTTTGTATTTAGTATATCAAATAGTTAACATCTCTGTTGATGCCGTATATTTCATCTTATTCCCAACAACAATATTTGGATAAATGAAGCAAATGCTTAGCAGTGTGTTTAAATTGTTCAATTGCTAGTGAGACCACCAAGTAAAAAGAACTTCAGTGAATATAAAACATACCTAATACATCTGAAAATCTGAAACTCTCCGTTGAGTTGACTATATTCTTTGCAATTTTTCAAATTAGACCTGGTAGAGTACTTGCTTTTTATTTCTCCACAGTATGTGAACTTATTTTCAGTAACTCGTTTAACTGCTTTTTACACCATTCAGGTGTGTGTCTCTAACAGGTAGTAAAAGTTGTTAATTAATGAATACTGCCACTCAAGTCCTTATCGTCGTTCCGAATTGAATGTTATTACGACACTCTAATAATGCGATTGTTCAAAAAAGTTGATTAACTCTCAACCGCCGTGGCATGCATGTGAGAATGTATGGAATGTCTCACACACGCACGGGAGACACAATGAATAATTCTCATAAGATAATATGAAGTCATTAAAACTCATTTCGGTTGGTGTGTCTTTGAAATATTACAAGAAATCTCGGGAATAAAATCTCTTCTTTTGGCTGTGTCCAGAAGAGGTAGTACGGCCTAAGAAAATAAATATTTCGAATGAAATCAACCTCTCGCAATGTCCCCACACCGCGTGGAATCCTAAATTCTTACTGGAAAATAACTACTTCCTGGACTAATACCACGATGGAGATCAAATTACCCCCGATATGGGTTTCGAAACCTGCAGAGCGGTATCGAAATGTTCGTGACCAAAAGTTTACATTTTCATCATTAGAGTGAACGAACTGATTCACAAAAATTCTCCGATAAAACGCAGTATGTGCACTACGCAGATAAACACACATACAAGAAAATATTTTTGAGCATCTTGTTTACTTGAAGTGAACGATATACTGCAACCTACCTACACTCCAAAAAGGGGTCAAACCGCGGACACGTGTTTCTGGCTATTGGCCTCATTAGCGCGGTGCAGCCAAGTGTAAAGATGAGCAACACTTGTTTGCCGAAAGCAGGAAACAACACAAACGCACGGAGTCAACAACAGGAGCCAACCGCTACATCTAACACGACCACGTAGGCAGCTATAGCTACTTGCATGACATCTGGGTCTGGGAATTCTAGGTCTTCTAACTGGAACCACAAATGTGCCCTTCTTTACACTTGGCTGCACCGTGCTGATGAGGCCAATTGTCAGATACACGTATCCGCGGTTTGCTCCCCTTTTTTGGAGTGTTGTGTCCACAAATTGTTTCATTTTTGATTTATATCATGCCTACTTGATAATATATAAACACAACAGTGGTGCGAAGTCTCAGTATGTTGTGTCCAGCAATACTCTCAAGGGCATACACTTTTTCGAATGTTTTCATCTGTAAAAAAACTTCTGGTAGTTGAAGTAACTGTTTCGTGAGTGTCATACCAAGTTTTGTCCTGATAGAAAATTTGCCGTTGTCCTCTATATTTAATTATTTGTTACAAAATTTATTTTTCAGCTTTCCATAACTGCTTGACGTTTCTTTGTTATTTAAACTCTAAATGATAGTTTCTTTCTCCAATTCTGAAGAGTTTTGTTACAGCAGCTCACGTTATGACCGAACGTATTCAATTTCTTCCTTATGATTTCAGTTGTAGAAATCGCATTGCTTTTGTAACGGTCTTATATGGTTTTTATCAATGATTTTATTAGATGAACGCCTGAAAGTTTTGGTAATCCTGTATCACACCGCGTCTTGCGTTCATAAAGTATTTTTTTGACTATTTTACATACAGTTGTGAAACATACTCTCTATGTTTCAACATTCAAATGCATCCGAAACTTATTCACTTTGTTCACCCTCGCTATAGGAATAACTACAGTGGAAAAGCCTACGTTGTTATCACACTCGTTATTACTATCAGTACTTGCCCAAGGACGCTACATTTCAAACAGATAATAAAAATTTTAGGTACCTAATTGTAATTGCACCAATATCGAATTCCAACACTCAAATCGCGATCGGTTCCTGAACTGAACACGACGGCGATAACCTTCCCCGATTTCTATTCGTCACCGTAACATGACTTCAAATTTAATTTCATGACTATTGTGCCAATCATAAATCTTGGTTGGTGAAAATTATCTAATATGAACCGCCAAGTCTACAGTCCACCTGAACTAGTTCGTCTTTCTATGTATTGGTTTTTTTGGTATTTGAAAGTGCCGTCAACTTTAAAAATATGCATAATATCGTTTAGTTCAACTATACCTACAAGATTTTTTCTATCGTTATCGCTGTAACCTTTTTGTTATTTTTAAAACAGCTTGTATCACAACGTTCTCAACAACGTTCAGTCATTATTTTCTATGATGTGACATGTTTTTTTTTACTTTTTTCTCATTTTGATTTTCAAGAAACTCCTCATCATTTCTATATAATCATGAAACTTTTTTGCTTGGATTTTCCAAAAACTATATATTCATTATTTTCTGCCAGCAATATTTGTTTCGAAATACATTTACTATATATTTTATAACTTTCTGTAAAACTTTTCTAATTCTCCATCAATCTCAATTCAATGAAATTTTTAAATTTCTTATTCATTCATTAAATAGGTAGGTACTGCTAGATGTAAGATTTCAAGTGTTTTCAATAGTATTCTATGATTTCATAGATTCTCAAGCATTCTACTCACGCGATTTTTTTTCAGTTATGATCCTCAAATTTTTCAACACACATTATCACAACTTTCCCAACATTGTATATCCGTTATCAATTTTAGGTATGGAATATACTCAAATTTATATTTTCATATGAACTTTTCAAATAGTTCAACACCTACACATTCATTTTCTGACAACTATAACATGTTACTGAAAATTCACCAATTTTTCTTTTTATAACACTATGTAGAACTCTCTAGATTCAGAAGCAACCCGAGTTCATTAACCTTTTACATTTGATACCCTGGAAAATTTATTCTGGAATATGGCTTTTCACAACTAGATGTCACAGAAACAAAATAACGTCTCATCATTGAAAGTCTCAAGAACTGATTTACAAATATTATTCGATAAAAAATTGATACTAACTTGGAACCTTTAATCCTAACATTCCACAAAGATTCATTGGACTTACCTGATGATAATACACCATAACATAACTTCTGCCCCGTCACCATTGCGTTACAAATATTTTTGATAAAATACTCATACATATCCCACTAAAGGTGCTAAAACCACCCAAACCCTCATAAAGTTTTTTATTTGTGACTCGTTCACAATACAAAAATTGGATGGACCTGGAAAGGTATTATAAACCTGTCTGATCATAACGGAATCACAAACTTGTGCTTGTGCCCTCTTGTTAGCTTTTGCATTCATTACTTTTTACTATTAGGAAATAGTATAGTTCACAAGAGAAATATATGGTAATTCGATAACAGGTAGAAAGTGTACATTTGCGATCCGCCGATGCCAATTATATTGATGATTTCTAAATTTTATATTTATGAACGTCATCTAAAGCCGCTTAGTTTAAGTTCATTGTATTGTATTACTTTTATACTTTTGTACCATCTTATATTATTTGATAAAAATCCGATTTTTTATCTCCATTTTATTTCCATATAAATGTAGTTGTCGTCAAAGACTCTTTTAATAAGCAGGATTGTTTGATTCAGCTTCCAAAGTAACAGGGCTACTGGTCTATTCTCACATGACACAACTGCATAATGTTCATTTATGTAATAGTAATGATTAGGTGTACTTTCCTCAGATTTAATTTTTTTTTCAAATGTGTTAAAATGTGCTTCCTCTTGCCGAATCCTTTGCCACAATTGTCACAAATGTGTGGCTTGTCTCCGAAGGGCTTGAAATATGCCACTTAAAATCGACTTTGTAATCGAATTCCTTTGGACAGTATCATATTTAATGTTTTGTTTTTTTCCACATTTGCGACTTTTGAAGAGTCTCGTTTCCCTATGAAATTGGGAAGCCGTTTTGGGCAGGGCTATATCCTGCCGCAGAAGATGAGATACGTAGGCGGGAAAGGCAGCATGCTCCGGATGTGTTTCACACTACAGAGAATTAATTCTCACCATGTAGAGGGTACATGGCGAGGCTCAATACAATCGTAGTGAGCCTGCATAGCTTCTGAGTCCACTCAAAGCGTCCGTTGCCACGGTTGTTATCGGTAGGTAAAACATCCTATCGTTATGGGCTCAACCACCTTGCCTCTGATTCCACTGAGCGGATCGATTGTGGATGCTTTGACTACCAAGAACTGTGTTTTGGGTCTACCGGGTGGTTAGCCCAGGGAGAACAGTACTTTCTCTCTCTGGTGCATCTGGGCTGCCGGTCCGGTTTTGCACCAGTTGCTCGGATATTAGTGGACATCCCTGCTCATTTATTATTATCATTTTACATGGATATTTCTACGACTGTATTTACCTGCACAAGAACCTGAAGATAGTTTTTATGCATTATATTTTTATTAGCATTATATTATTATCTGCTCTTGAATTTTCTTTTCCCGGAGAACCTGAAGGATTTTCATGTTAAGGGCATAATAATTGTCTGTCAAAACTCGAGTAGTTTCTTTTCCTTCACATTCTCCTATAGAAAATGTGTATCTGCATAACAAATAATATTGATTATGAATGTCCCACAACAGTCGATGTGAGTACGTATCTCTACGTTTCTATACACCGTTACCTTTCCTCTCGGCATATACCTTCTTATCAATATGGTGACCCACTGAACAATTCGGTTTAATCTAATGGTATCTTAAACTTTGGTATCTAATGAGAGATTTGCATATCAGCATGCAGTACCCATTAGGTACTACAGCTAGGTATAATTGATTGTTTTGCATTCGGTACGGGTCAGTAATGGACTACGTGCCCGTATAATGAGAATCTATATTTTTTTTCGCGAAAGTGAGAGAAGTTAGGTGAATTGTTGCAACGAAGGTTGATTTCAAAATGAAAGAGATAATCAGTTTTAAAACGATCGTTATCGGTCATTTTTCCAGCAAATGACTGCCTAGTTATACATCACTCTAACAATTTAAATTACTCTCACTGTTCTAATCAGATCAAAGAAATGTTATCAAATTTTCCAATAAGATTGTGACCGAATATTGAAACTTCCCTTTTATGCTTCTACTCTAACTGGACCGATATAACTCAAATGAATATGTCAATCTAACAAAACTTATTCGTATAAACGTTATTTCGAATTTTGATGATATCGAGAAGAATATTGTTGACAAATCTGATTTTAGCCATTCATGTTCCATGTTCATATATTTGAATATTGTGCTTTCAAACAAATGATCTTGCTAAAATTTCTTGTTATTCAGGAGATAACAATTGTTCAATTCAAGAGTTGATATTTTGTTTTTATATCGATGCATTCAGCTAAGAATATTCCAGAAAATAATATTCTCGAATATCAGAAGAATATCAATTTTTGAGCAACACTAATCGAACAATCTGCAATAGATAAAACCATTTGTGGTAAGTACTCGTGGTTTTATTATGCAGGTTGCTCTCATCGTATTTCTGGATAACAAAGTTTTCGTGAAGAAATTGAAATTCATCTATGAAATATTGAGGTTGTGGTATTATTTTTGATTAAAAATCAAAGCATAAAAATTGAGTGTCAGCTGTAAAAAATGAAATCTATCTTATTTAAAACAAAAGATGCCTAATCAAGTTAGCCTCATCTCCTGATGATGGTAACTTGGTTAGGAAAACGTTCGTTGAAAGACAACTTTCAGTCCAGGTGTGGAAAAACTATTTTTCTCAGTATATTTTTGGATGGTCAATATTTTCTTCTCGTAAACACCGAAGTACATATTTAATAGTTTCATAGTTCGATAAAAATTGTTCTTGGGTGAATAATGTCAACTTTCTCATAAATGTATGGAAATATTAGGTAATCAATCGTAATTTATTGATTACAATGCTTCAGATCAGTTTTACAACATAATGATAGGCTCAACTAGACAGTAATAACTTACGTCCCATAGTAACATGACATAAAATATTAAAGATGAATTGTTCATAGTAATGGGATACCATAATTTATGATCATTTAAAAATGAATTTGCACTTCGCATAAACTGTTATACGAGAGACTGTGATGGCTCTTTCTATGTTTTTTACCTTTTATCTGTAACTAACGTTAGTGCAGTTTCGTCCTTTAAGGACATTTTCAAACTTATACATTAAACTAAACAAGTTTGAAAATGTCCTCATAGGACGAAACTGCAGTAACGTTAGTTACAAATAAAAGTGGTAAAAACATAGAAAGTTTCAACTCTCTTTTCTTCATTACGATCTCCTACCACGTAGTTAACGACTACATCCATCAAAATATGTGATAGTTCTTCCTTTGGCTTATTTGTATTTTTATGCCAGATTTGGAAATAATTCGTCTAGGTTAATAATTCAAAGATCATCGAAGCTTCTTAATCCAGTCATTTAAGCTTAAATTAGGTAAGAATCTCGGAATTCGAGATACCCAGCTGTAAGTCTGTAAATACTTCTATATTGACACCCTAAAAGTTGTCTCAAAAACCTACATATGGTAGGGTGTAAGCAACTATTAAATTTCAAGGTCAAAGGTCACAAAAATCGGTTTTTTGCGCTTT